>CATPAC010000289.1:0-117013 GCA_954871275.1 Leptopterna dolabrata | reverse complement strand
AAACTCGTCCAATTTGTCTACTTACAAAATTAATTGTATTTATTTATAAAATTCATTGTTTATGTAAAAATAAACAATCTATAAATTTCTCCTTGCGAGGGAAAAACATTAAACATGATTTAATGTTTAATTAGATATAGTTTTTTAATGTCAAGAAAAAATGAAAGCCACAATTTCACTGAACTCTACAAGTATAATGTTGCATTTACTGTACTTATTATAGAACTCGCCATCAACATATGGTTGCTACAACAGAAGGTAGTAACTGTGTAGTAACCAATGAAAAACGTAGCTATTGACTCTTGTTTCTTTCGAGTGCGATATTCTTTATGGTTGCTACAACAGAAGGTAGTAACTGTGTAGTAACCAATGAAAAACGTTGCATATTTGCGTGTCGGAATTCACAGAATGACCCCAGCCCTAAAACATTAAACATGTTAAAAATATTTTTCAATACCTACTATCTATTAATTATTTAACTGATAAATGTATTTATTTTCAATTTTCTTCTAAAAAAGTGTCCTAATGTGTTTTCAAACAAATTGGCGCATTTTATGGCAGCGTAGCTAACTTCAGAGTTTGCAAATCAAAGCATTGAAACCACAACAATCTATTGTTGATCTCAGTGAGTTCAGTATCGTTTTTACTGAATTTGGCAGGAAAGAAAACGAGAACGAAACAAAAACAAGATAATAATTAACAAAAATAAGAAGAAATAAACAAGGTGTAATTTGACGGATACACCAAGGTAAATTTATTGACATAATTGTATATAAGTAACATTGGTAGGACCAAGTGTACGATTGTATTCGACTAATTTTGACATTTTTGATCGAATCTTTTTAGATTTTTTATAGTTCTTTTTTGATTTCACAAAAACTGGGTTCGTTTTGTTTTTGTTTGTTTTCGGTTTGTGAACAATTCGTTCAGCTCTGCTTTTTGAAATGCAGGCTGATTCTGTGGGGCGGGGGGGGGGGGGGGGGGTCATGACCCCTGTGACCCCCCCCCCCCCCCCCTTGGATCCGCGCCTGAATCCTTTAGAGATAGCAATGATTTTTGAAGTAAATTAAACGAGCTTGGTTTATTGTTGTTCTCATTCGTTGTTGTTAGTCCTTAAATCGAGCAGAAACGCTCTTAGCGCTGACTGCCTGTTGATTGCTACGATGAATTCCTTGAACAGTAGAAGCAGGGTTTAGCTGTCCCTCCACCTGTCGGTCCTTGGAGTTTGATTTGCTGACCCCAGCCTGACTATCCACCACAGTGTTTTCTTCGGCTGTTTCCTTCGACGGTTTCTGAGTCGGTTCCAATACCTTGGACCCCTTCGGTGATATTACTTCCTCTTTAGAAAGCCGTTGCTGGAGTCTCTTTGATGGTTGCTTAGTTTGAGAACCGGTAGACTGTGTTGCAAGGTTTTGATTCAATTTTTTACCGTCTTCATCGAAAACGAGTGATTTTCCTGTTGTTTTCCTGAAAAAACAACGATTCACTGGAATTGGATTCCCTTTGCTACCCTGTTCATCGGGTACTAGTGATTTCCTAGATCAATTTTCTCTTTGAAAACACTACAATTCTTTACTTTTTTATTAATAAAAAGTATATAATATAAACCCTTTGGGTGTAAACCGCGGGGCAACTTTTCACTCGCAAGCTTTAATATCTCGTTATTTGAAACTTTAGTCCCTGTAGGCTTCAGAAGATAGATTCTAATCAGAGGTGAAGAACTAATCGCTGGTCGGCTAAGCATATATGCGAGCTTTTCAAAGCTTAATGCCCGCCCGAGACGAGAACCAGAGACGCACTCGAACGTTTATGAAGATTTTGGTTTATTATTTTCAGTAATGAACCTTCGGAATCGAGAATATCAATAATTAATAATAATAATAATAATGATAATAATAATGAAACACCCCCCTCCACTCAATATTGACAGTTTCCGTTTCAAGGTACGTAGAACCCGAAAATGGAATAAAATAAACCAAAAATTTCTGCCTGTCCGCCGTACGCCGAACTTCCCCACTTTTTTTAGTTACCATTAACCGAAATTGATGAAATTCGGGTTATAGGTTCCGTTCGGGGTCTAGTTGGTCCTCGAAGCTCGGCGTTACTGTCAGTCATCTCGAAAATAGGGGTTGAAATTTTCAGAAAGCCGTAGCTCGAAAACTTTTGATACAAGGGTATGGTTTTTTTACGTCATTAAATTTGTCTTGAGCTAAACAATTTTTGAGACCACCCGGAGCATTGTACGTCCAGCCGCTCGTGTGCACCAAAAAGCTTCGTCAACACGATCGTGAATCAAACGGTATAAATCCGGCCGAGATATCATCACTAGGGAGCACCTGATTATAATCAAGGATGGCTGTATGAAGTCGAGTTGGTTGTTCTGCGATATTATTTCATTTGATAAGTGATGGACTATTGGATTTTGTAGGTAGGTACTTGTGATACTTGAAAAAACTTTGAAGTATTATTGATGGGTAGGTAAAATTATTGCACGACGGTAAATTATTACACAACGGCGAATTATTACACAACGGTAAATTATTACATAACGGTAAATTATTACACAACGGTGAATTATTACACAACGGTTCATGTACCAAGAAGGGGCTAGATTTGTTGATCGGTACTTTTGCAACTTGACCAACCGTTGAAGTATTATTGATGGGCAAGTTATTACACAACGGTTCATTATACTTGACCACGAGGGCAGGTATTGACTACAGAAAACAGTGATCTACGCAGAAGGGGCATCTATTTCACTCCACATCAACAATTTTCCTTCAGAACTTCGTTATTTGCGTTTCTTTTTGCCGTTTTAGTTACTGTTTGTCATCGACAGAATTATTTTAGCAACATTTAACTCGTGATTTAGGTAGGTACCTAGTAACGAGTACGTGGTTGGGTCTGCGATACATAATATGTATAGAATAGTACATATTATTTAGGCGGGTTATCTATACGAAGAGCTGTGATCTGTAACAGAAGGGTATTCTGTAGAAAATAATAAACCGTTGTGCAGGGATTCGCAGCGTTTTTTTTCTTAGTGTTTTCAGTCTGACACCAATAAATGGCCACTATTCCCTTAAATTACGCTGTAAAATTAAAAACAAGGAAGCGGTTGGAAAGAGCCTCCAATTTTCAGGATATGGCCCGAACGTACGTTGTGGAATACATTCAGCGGGCGGAAAATTGGACTGAAAAGAACATTTTTCTCAAATTTCCAAAACCACTTGTCGTGAGTCCCTCCCGGGAAACACTCCTATCATATTAAGTTCTCACCAATATCCAAACGCCAAACTAAAGCTCCGTAAATAAAGATATGAGTGGGGACAGGCGACAGAACCCAGGGTTACTCAACCTGGGGCCCCACTACCAGCTCCCAGCAAGGAGCTGGAGGGAGAGGCCCCCAAGTACTATAAAACCCCGGATCCTGGCGCTCAAGCTTCATTCGACACTTCCTCTAACCAGCTCTCTCTTCTCTCTCTTACCTTACCTCCCAGATGATCGGTTGAATACAGCCGCCTGGGAATTTCACCTCCTCTCTCCTCTCTCCTCCTCCTCCTTGTCTAGATGATCGGTTGAATACAGCCGCCTAGACAAGGGACCTCTCCTTTCCTCTCCTTCACCTAGATGAACGGTTGACTACAGCCGCCTAGGTGAAATTCCCTCATCCACCTCTCTCTCCTCCAAAGTCGTAGATGTTCGGTTGATTACAGCCGCCTGCGACTTTTCCTCACCTTCCTTCCACACCACCTCTCTCTCCTCCAAAAGTCGTAGATGTTCGGTTGACTACAGCCGCCTGCGACTTTTCCTCCTTCTCTCTCCTTTACCTAAATTCACTCACTCACCTTCCTTCCACGCCACCGTGATGAGAATTTTAAATTCATCACAGTGGTGAACCCGACGTTCACTCAACCTTCTTCCTTCCCACCTTCCCACCTCATGTGTCGCCCCAGTCAAGTAGTTCGGTGTCCCAAATTTTAAATTCAAAATTTTAACCAGTCAGTTTAAATTCGCAATTCTTGGCCCAACCCTCAACACTCACCTCTCAACTCAACGCACCACCGCTCCCGCCGCTTGCGAATTTCAAAATTCAAAACCACGTCAAATTTTTGAATTTTAGTTACAGAAATGGACCCGAACTCACCGACGCCGCCGCTCTTGCGACCAGCCACACTGCAGCCGCCCGCCGCTGCGACATCCGACGCATTGGCCGACAACCCTTTCTCCACGCTCTCCCCGCCGACCTCTGCGTCATCGGACGCCGCCGCCGCCGCCGCCGCCGCTACGGCCGCAGCCGCCGCCAACGTCATGACGGCGTCCGCTGCATTCCCTCTGTCGCTACCCCCCTTCTACACGCACGACCCGGCGCTTTGGTTTTTCCAAGTAGACGCAGCATTTTCGGCCGCCAACATCCGCAGCCAGAAAACTCGATATTCCCGGATCATTTCGTTACTGCCCTACGAGATCCTGCTGCAGACCTCTGATATCTCCCCCGACGCCGCCGCTGCGTACGACGACCTCCGCAGCCGCCTCATCAACACCTACCAGCCGTCGAAAATCGCCCGAGTCGCCGCCCTCTCCCAACCTCAACACCTCGGCGACCAGAAGCCCTCACACCTCTACCGGCGGCTGCGACACCAGCTGCAGGGGATTATGACCGCCGACATCGCACGCACGTTCTGGTTACGTGCCCTTCCCCACCCCATCCAGATGGCCCTGGCCAGCCATCTCGACGGTCCCGACGAACCCCTCCTGCGCCTCGCGGACACCGTGCATGACTTAGCCGCCGCGGCCGCCGTCAGTGAGGTGCGTACGCCACGTCACCCCCCGCCTTTCCGGGACCGCACAAAATCCCGGGAACGCGGCCGGGCACCCTCCCTCAACGGCCGTCGACCACTTTCGGCGGATCGCCGACGCGACTCGTCCGCCGACCGCCGCCGCCAGCGCTCACCCGGGCGCCGCGACGCATCCCCTCCCCGCCAGCGCAGAGGCCGATCCCCAGCGGCTGCGCGCGCGTCCAACTCAGCCCGCCCCACCAACCCCGCCTACCTACCTGCGGACCACCCCAACCGTTGTTTCTATCACGTAAACTTCGGTGGGGAGGCCCGCAAGTGCCAACCCCCCTGCTCCTTCGCCCCTAAGCAGGGAAACGCAGACGCCCGCCGGTAAATCCGGCGGGCCCCCCTCCTCGCCAACACGGGGGGGACCATGCACATACCCCCCCCGCCCGCATTCACACAGCCACCACCGCCAAGCCACGCTACCCCTCCTACGCCGCCGCCACGGCTGCCAACCTCCCGGCCGCGCCTGCAGCGCCGCCGAATCCCTCACCCCACCACAAACGGAACAAACCGCCCGCCACCAGGGCAACCAACCTTCCGGCCGCCACTCACGCCGCCGCTCCCGTTCCCCCACCCCGGAACGGCCCCCTCCATGCCCGTCAACAGGGTAGACAACCTCCCGGCCGCCACTCACGCCGCCGCATCCGTTCCCCCACCACGGAACGGAACCTCCACGCCCGCCTCCAGGGCACAACCCCCTCCAACCTCCACACAGCCCACCACTACCGTTCCCCCTCCCCGGAACAAGGCGAAACCCCCTCCTACCAAACTGGCCTGCCCCCCTGCAGACTCCGCCGTTCCCCCCCTCCGGAACGACAAGAAACCGCCTCGCGTCTCTTTCGCGGCGGACCAGCCAACACCGACCAACGTACCTACCTCCGCAATTGTGCCCAACGCCCTCCCGACCCACCAGCGACTTTTCCTGCGCTGCAGGAAAACCAATGTGCCTTTCTTGGTGGACACAGGGGCGGCGCTATCAATATTTCCCAACAACATCCTCCGTCGTCAGGCCCGCTGCTACCGGCAGCTTCTCTACGCCGCCAACGGTACCACCATCCCCTCGTACGGGACGTACCGCTCCTCTGTTCATATGAGCGGGCTCGCGTACGAGTGGGAGTTCACCGTGGCGGACGTGGAGAGGGCGATCCTGGGGGCCGATTTTCTCGCATATTTCGGTCTCCAGGTCGACGTCCGGAACGCGCGCCTGATTGACCCCGCCACAAAAACACCCATACCCGGATTCATACATGCCATCAACCACCCCCCTACGCAATTTGAACGCCTCCTCCTCAACTACCGCCCCCAGCGCCGCCCCTCCACGATTCAACACCACATCGAGACTTCCGGCCCCCCCATCACAGCGAAAGCCCGACGACTCCACCCCCTGCAACTATCTAAAGCCCGGCAACATTTTAATAAACTCATAGCCGACGGCATCGTCCGCCCCTCAAAATCCCCTTGGGCTTCTCCTCTCCACATCGTGCAGAAGCCCAATGGGGATATCCGCCCCTGCGGGGACTACCGGCGGCTAAATTCGAAAACCACGCCGGACCTTTATAATGTTCCCCACCTACGGGACTTCTCGTCGCACCTCCATGGCGCTAATATCTTCTCTACCCTCGACATTTCACGGGCGTTCCACCACATCAACATTCACCCCCCCGATGTCCAGAAAACCGCCATCATTACCCCGTTCGGACTTTTCGAGTATGTTAAGATGGGCTTCGGGTTAAGGAACGCTGCACAAACTTGGCAGCGCTATATGGACAGCATTCTGCGAGGCCTACCGTTCGTCTTTTGCTTCCTCGACGACGTCCTGGTGGCCTCCAGGACGCCGGAAGAACACCTCAGCCATCTCCAACAGATCCTTGACATCTTCTCCTCCGAAGGCCTCTTGGTTAACACAGACAAGTGCGTTCTCGGCCAACCCTCCGTCCGCTGCCTCGGCCACCACGTTTCATCCGAGGGCATCAAACCCCTCGCAGACAAAGTCCACGCCATTAGTGACTTCCCGCAACCCCGCACCGTGACGGAACTCCGCCGCTTCCTGGGTATGTTAAACTTTTACCGCAGACACATCAAACACGCAGCACAACATCAACAACCACTCATACACGCCATTCCCCAACCCTCCAAAAAAAATGACAACCGCCCCATTACCTGGACCCCCCAACTCATCTCCTCCTTCAAAATTTGCAAACAGGACCTAGTAGACGCCGCTCTATTGGCCCATCCCGATCCTCACGCCCCACTATCCATCACCACCGATGCGTCCGACTGGGCCATCGGGGCAGTGCTCCATCAGCACACCGGCGCCACCCCCCAACCCCTAGGCTTCTTCTCCAAAACGCTATCCCCCACCCAAAAAAATTACTCCACGTTCGACAGAGAACTCCTCGCCATCCACGAAGCCATCAAGCACTTTCGTGACTTCGTGGAGGGCAGGCAGTTCTCTGTCGTCACTGATCATAAGCCCCTGACCCACGCCCTCCTACAGAATCGCAAATCCGCCTCCCCGCGTCGCCTCCGGCAACTCGAGTTTATCGGGCAATTTACGTCCGATATCCGATACTTGCCGGGGGCCGACAACTGCGTGGCGGACGCGCTATCCCGACCCACCCCTACCCCCGCGCCGGTGGCGGAGTTACTGCCTTTCCCTTCACCACAAATCCTAAAATCAAAGCAAACTCCACATTCCGACCCCGCCCTCTCCAATCTCATTTCCGCCTCCAAATTGGAACAGCTGCCGCCCCTCGACCTCTGGTGTGACGTAACGGCCGATACGCCGCGCCCTTACGTCCCACCGGAACTGAGGCGGCAGTTGTTCCTCCACTATCACTCCCTTCACCATCCTGGCATTCGGGCTAGCCGGGACCTTATCAAGACGCGGTACTTCTGGCCCCACATGAACACAGATATTCGTAACTGGGTTCTGGGGTGCCAGAAGTGCCAGTGGTTTAAGGTCTCGGCCCACCCCCATGTCCCGCCTCAAACCATTCCCGACTCCCTGCCGTGGGAACACGTTCATCTGGATTTAGTGGGCCCCCTTCCCCCATCCGAGGGGAAAAAATACTGCCTCACGATGATCGACCGTGCCACCAACTGGGTGGAATGCATTCCACTCTCAAACATCACCGCGGACACCGTCGCGACGGCTTTCCTCTCTCAATGGGTTAGCCGTTACGGTTGTCCGCGAACAGTCACGGTCGATCAAGGGAGGCAGTTTGAGTCCGCCCACTTTTCCGATTTACTACGTTCCCTCGGCATCCACAAAATCCACACTACCCCATACCATCCCCAATCCAACGGGAAAATAGAGCGGTGGCACTCGGTCCTGAAACAGGCCATTTCTACTTCAACAAATTCCCCTTCCTGGACCAAATCCCTCCCCTACATTTTACTCAGCCTACGCACTTCAGCCCGTCCTTCAGACCAAACCAGCCCCGCACAAAACGCATTTAAAGACCCGTTACGTCTACCAGCCGACATTTTCACCCCAAATCACACGCCGTCTATTAACAGGGAACCGCTACACTCAACAACACCGACAAACGACACCACTTATCCCAAGCGATTTTTCACCACCACACACATGTACCTGAAAGAGCCCGGCATCCATAAAACTTTCCAACCACTTTATGCCGGGCCCTTTCAAGTCATTCGCACAACACACACCACCGCGACCCTGTTAATTGACGGCAAACCACATACAGTCCCGTTAGCCAGGTGTAAACCCGCACCTGTGCTAACCCAACCCACAGACACTATCAGTCTCCCACCGTCCGTTCGCGATGTCGCACCTCTTCCCGACGCACCAGTCACCTCCGTCGCCGTTTCCGGATTTCGATTCGGATCCGGAAATGGCGGCGATTCTCCGGGACGTTTTCGTCCCGGACCCGCTCTCCCCCCCTACCCCCTTCGCCCGGGCCGACTACACCGCTTCTTTTCGTCCCGCCACGGATCACCGGACTACCTCCCCGGCCCCGGCGATGGAAGTACCCCCAGTGGAAAATACTGCGCGAATTTCGCACAGCGCAGGCCACGGGGGTACACCCTCCCTACTCCCCCACAGATCCCCTAATGTCCTCCATCCTTCGCGAGTTCCACCTCGCGGAACTCATGCCCCCACCGCCCCCCGTTCAAATTTGCTTGCCCCCTATAAATTTCAAACCCCCACCCCCCGTTCAAATCACCAACCCCCCCGAAATTGTCACCCCACCAAATTTACCTCCCCCCCCCTCCATCGCCGGGGATATCCACGATAGTCTCCGCCGGGACGAAACGGCCCGGGCGGCGAAACGGACGGAGGGAGCGTCCCCATGTTCCCCTCGTCCCGGCGGCCAAACCCCCCGCCCCGCTATGAGCAATCACGGCGGGGCCTTGAGATTCCGGGACAGTGCAAGTGTCTTTTTCATCCACTCGCACTGTACCGGAACTCGGAGCTCCGCCGTGCCCGCCTCGCCACGAGCTCGGAGCAACCGCCGCCCCCACACAATACACTCACGCACACACTATCACTCGACACACCCAACACACACCCAGGAATCGGCGGATTCCCGTCACCCCGTTCCACCTTGTTCCCCGAATTTGCACGAAGGTTGTAAATATTGTACATATTGTAAATATCATGTTTGTATATATTGTTCTTCCGCCTCATCTCGCCCTTGCCGCTCGCTTTCACATTGTAAATATCGTTATTGTAAATCTTGTTCACCCTCCTCATCTCGCCCTTGCCGCTCACTTTCACCTTGTAAATATTGTTCATCCTCCTCATCTCGCCCTTGCCGATCACTTCCCTAAATGCCACATGTTTAGGGATCCTGACCACTGCTGTATATACTCTCACCATCTCATCCTATTTCTTCTACCTTATATTACCTACCTTATGTTACCTACTTATATTCTACTTCCTATGTTACCTACTTATGTTATGTTACTTACCTTATGTCCTACCTACTTATCATCTACCTACTTATAATCTACCATGTTACTACTAGTTTTTAAGGACCGCCTTCAGCTCAACCTCTGTTTGCATCGGCCCTCAGCCCCTGTCATTTTGCGCCTTCAGCTCCTCCTCTTGTTTGCCGTAGCCCTCAGCTCCTGTCATTTTGCGCCTTCAGCGACCACCTCTTGTTTGCCGTAGCCCTCAGCTCCTGTCATCTTGCGCCTTCAGCACCAATATTGGTTCAAACTGGGGGGACCTCTGTCGTGAGTCCCTCCCGGGAACACTCCTATCATATTAAGTTCTCACCAATATCCAAACGCCAAACTAAAGCTCCGTAAATAAAGATATGAGTGGGGACAGGCGACAGAACCCAGGGTTACTCAACCTGGGGCCCCACTACCAGCTCCCAGCAAGGAGCTGGAGGGAGAGGCCCCCAAGTACTATAAAACCCCGGATCCTGGCGCTCAAGCTTCATTCGACACTTCCTCTAACCAGCTCTCTCTTCTCTCTCTTACCTTACCTCCCAGATGATCGGTTGAATACAGCCGCCTGGGAATTTCACCTCCTCTCTCCTCTCTCCTCCTCCTCCTTGTCTAGATGATCGGTTGAATACAGCCGCCTAGACAAGGGACCTCTCCTTTCCTCTCCTTCACCTAGATGAACGGTTGACTACAGCCGCCTAGGTGAAATTCCCTCATCCACCTCTCTCTCCTCCAAAAGTCGTAGATGTTCGGTTGACTACAGCCGCCTGCGACTTTTCCTCCTTCTCTCTCCTTTACCTAAATTCACTCACTCACCTTCCTTCCACGCCACCGTGATGAGAATTTTAAATTCATCACACCACTATTTTCTCGTATGGCTTTACATCTCAAATATAATAGGTGCTTGAACGTACACGTGATGGTAAAAACTTCCTCAAAACCTCAGCTTTCCAACGGTGTGGTTATTGTTCATTTTACTGCAGTAATTAGGGGAGAAAATCACGTTTGGATGCAAATTAAAGGTGTTTTTTCGAAGAAATCGAGTGTTTCAGGGTATTTATGACTTGACCTGACCATGAATACGTAATTTTCGTCGTTTCTACGTAATTTTTCACGCTGAGTCGAACGGTGACTCTCCCGAACCTCCCCGACTGTTCAAAAAAAAAAAAAAAAAAAAAAACTGGGGATACGAGTAGGTATATTAAGGTAAATATGAATTACTTTGAGGTGGTTGATGGGCCACTAATATCCAGCGTGGAGGGTTCATTCACCATTTGATGCTGTTCCGCATCCTCAGTTAGTCGAGAACTGAAACACATTAGTGCAAAAGGTACTAATAAGTAGGTAACTATGCACTTTATCAATATATATTATGATACAGTACCTAAGTGATTTGAACGAAAAAGTTTTTCAGGAATGTATGTACCTACCTACTGCCTTCCTCTGTCTTAGGAAACAGGGAC
The DNA here is from genome assembly GCA_954871275.1 of Leptopterna dolabrata. Lineage (NCBI taxonomy): Eukaryota > Metazoa > Arthropoda > Insecta > Hemiptera > Miridae > Leptopterna > Leptopterna dolabrata. Next base: position 105,780 of record CATPAC010000289.1, on the reverse strand, counting down.
TTGTGGAGGTCTCGTAATGACGTAAACCATCACAAGTGTGAGTTTTTTAATAATAATAATAATAATAATAAACTCTTTATTTGTGTGTTAGACATGGTTGTCCATTAATACACAAGGAATTACAACAAAAATGTATACAAAATATCAATGACATGGTTGGAGATTGAAATACAGAAGGTTACATAATTATTTTCAATACGAGATAGGGAAAAACAAATTGAATATTCTTAAAACTATGAATTAATTGAGAAGTAAAAATGAAAATTATGAGAAAAAACCACAGTCATACAGCATGGCTATAAGAGCGAATTTTCGAAGTTTTCGGCATCTTCCTCCTCCGCCTAAAATTTTCTGAAAATTAATTTTCGGCCAATGTTTTCCCAACTTGATACCATACAAAATTAAAACAGGAGTAGTTTTACGCAAAGTAAAATTTGGGGTGGAAGGAGGGGGAGGGGGAAATCAAAAATGTTTTGAATACCAGAAGAGTAGGTATTGGGTACGTAACAAATTTTTTGTTCCATTTTTTGCCGAGTAACACCTCGGTTTGTAGATTTTCCAACGCTGAACACGATGGTGAAGTCAGAATTGCGATATCCCATTCCGTTATCAGATTAGAGCAGACGAACCAGGAAGAACATCTCAAGAAATAACCACGTTCCTTCATCTTCAAAGTGCTCCAGTTTGAGAATGGAATGAGATATCGCAATTCTGATTTCACCATCGTGTTCAGCGTACAAAAACCTTTAAAATGAGGTGTCACTTGTCAGACTTTTTCATTTTGGGAATTTATGGGTAATTCCCCCCCCCCCCCCCTAAAACTCCCCAAAACTCCCCCTTAGGGTGACCCGATTCTGCCCATCTTCGAACTTAGCCTGTCGATTGCCAAGACAGATTTTTCGTGCAAATTTGAACTTTTTATCTCAATTCTTTCGAGAGTTATCGTCTGGAATGACACATACATATATAAATATATAAATATATAAATATATATATAAATATATAAATATATAAATATATATATATATATATATATACATATAATTTTTGGTGTCTTTCGGCAGGGAATTCAGGATGGTCTGAAACGGATTTTGGTATAAAAATCTTTCGGAAATTCTAGTTTTAAAAATTTTGGACCGAGAACAATAGCTTCCTTTTCTTCGAAAATTCGCTAAAAAAAAAGAAAAAAGAAAATGCGCTCAATCGCTCCTCAACAAATGCTCAAAAACGAGTGTCTTGAATCTCCGAAAAGTGGGGAGAGATCTAAGGGGGATGGGGAGGGAATTCCACAATCTGGCCCCAACCACGCCAAATGAGTTGGAAAATATTCTAGTAGAATGACGCACAATCATTAGGGCATTAGAGCGTTGGGATGAAGCTTTAGAAAGAAGAGAGCAGAGATAGGGTGGAGAAAGGGAGTGTAATATCTTGTAGATGAAAGCAAGATGGCGAAATTTGTAGTAGTTTGCTAGAGGGAGGTTGAAAAGAGTATTATCCTGAATTGAGTGACGGGGTTTAATATTGCAAATATATCTGATGCAAGCATTATGGGCAGTATTTAATTTATTGAAACATTGTGAACTAAGAGCGTAGGAAAATATTGTATCACAGTAAGTATAGGAAATATGGAGCAATAAGGGCAGTTACTAGGGATCTTTTTAGGTTGGAAGGAGTGAACTTGGCTAGTCTTTTCAGAGGATGTAGACTGCCATAAACACGCTTGCAGATGAGATTGATGTGTTGCTCCCAGGAAAGTGTACTATTGATAATAAGACCAAGATTACGTACTGACGTTGAATAGGAAATAGGAACACCATTGATCAGAATAGGAGGTATAGGGTCAGTGGGGATCTCAGTCTTAGAAACAACAATCACCTGTGATTTGGCAGGGTTGATGGCTATTCCATTCTGAGTGGCCCAGTTGCATATGGCAGTAAGATCGTAATTTACTTTATGGACCGCCTCAACAATACTCTCTAACTTGGTTGAAAAATGAATTTGGAAGTCGTCAGCAATGTGGTTACCACAAGTCAGCAATGCCATCAGATCGTTCGTACTGTATGTTATGGTATAAGTTAAGCAACTGGTACTAATCAAGTTTCAACACGGAAAACGTAAGAAAATCGAGTGTAAGTCTCTAGGGAAGAACCTTCCTTTGGTAGGTAATTAGCTGCGAAAAACCTGTATAATCCTGTTGGCAGCTAGAAACGGTGTCCTGGCTCAAGACTAAGCCATACAAATTTTTACCCGGACGTAAGTTTATAAACTTCATAAATGAACGAATAAATGAACGAATGGTGGTACTATAACCAAGAAGAAGACATCAGAGCTACCTATCGGCTCTCCACAGAACACTTTAGTTGACAAATTCGTCGCTTGGTAGCAGCGCAAAGGTGAGGAGCATAGGAGCCATTCCAAGGCTACTGTAATAATGCGAGCCACTCGCTCGTATTATTATATAAAATGTAGGTCCTGCATAATTATATGATATTTTATGAAGAAGAGACGTGAATGCAAATCTGAACTCATTTCAACGATATTTAAAGTAGTTATGGGCGTTTCAAGTAGGTATTGCACGTTTGCGCATGCGCAGATGAAATGATTTCCATGGTTTTGAAACGGGACCATCTGCGAACCAACCCGCGCATACCCTCAAAATTTCGGCTCTCTACGACTGTTTTTCGCGTAGTTTGGAGCGTTACAAAGGAAATGGTCAACATTTCATGTTCATTCAGTTGGAACTATTCCTGATCCGAGTTTCAACTCATTTCAACGGTATTTGGGGTAGTTATGGGGTTTTCAAGTATTTCACGTTTGCGCATGCGCAGACGAAAGTTACCGTAATTTTTCAATTAGTTTGGTGTGGGACCGTCTTGGACCCAACCCGCACCTACCCTCCAAATTTCAGCCCATTTCGACAATTATTTTTGGTAGTTATGGGCGTTACAAGGAATTACCACAGATAGAGGGACACGGAACCGAAAATGTTCCTCGGTGTCTGAAACGCAAAATGGTAGTGGACATTTTTTTTACTCAATAACGAATCCAAGGCTTCCCTACCTTTGGTAGTGAGGAAGCAAAAAAAATCTACAAGAACTATCAACATAATTGGGATATGGCAGGTTTATGAATCCATACCGAAGTCCCATTATAACATGATGAGGTTCTTGACCGCTGGAATAAATACAGTTTGGAGGTTCTTGAGGTTCGGTCAGTGAAAAACGATTTTCTTTATGTCAACGTTGCGTTGAACTTATTCAACATCTTCAAGGATTAGAGATTATGGTGATAAGAGAAGGTCAGTGGTGAAGAGAAGTTGATGGCGAACAGAAGTCGATGGTGATGATGAAATTGAAGCAATTTGATGACAGCAATAATATTATGCTTTGAAACGGACATTTGAAAAAACCAAAACCAAAATTTTTGTTTTTTGAAACGCCTGTTTCAAAGCATAACGTTATTGTCATCAAATTGCTTCAGTTTCATCAACACCATCGACTTCTGTTCACCATCAACTTCTCTTATCATCATAATCTCTAAGCCCTGAAGGCCTCGAAGCCCTCACTGACTGAACCTCAAGAACCTCCAAACTGTATATAAGTCCATTATCCTTCAGCATTGTTATTTAGGATGACACAATGCGTATGCGAACCTAATGATTTGTCATCTGTGATTACCTGTTATTTATTTTACATCCATTCACCTACTTGTCTGTGTGCCTGCATCCATTGCAATATGCATAACCTACCTAGTTAGGTATCTAGTAAACCAACCTAGGTAACCGACCGAATTAATCATGTCCTCTAAATCTGACCTGCTCCTGCTTGGATTTCTCTTTCATTGAGCAACATTATGTGGCAAGTGAACCGTCATACAGATCGACAGACAGAAACACAGCTATTTTCTTGATTTATGAAACGCAAAATCAAGAACGAGAATGGGCAAAGAGACCGATTACAAGGATGGGGGAACTTGTTTTTCAAAGAAGCTTAAAATTGTCAAAGACCCGTAGATAGGTGGGTGGGGGCATTCATCTTCTTTTTCCTCCAAATTATTATATCACTGTTATATTATTTCTTGACTCGTGTTGAGTAATAATATTGTTCTCATTGACTCATTGTATAATGGGCAATTATGAATTCTTTTTGCATTTTTTCTCAATGGTTAATGATGAGATGGACGATAATTAGGGCTGAAACGGGAAAATATGCCTCCTTCATGTTTTGAGAGACGTTCAAACTTCGGGATTTCAAAAAAGAGGCGGCGAAATGGGGGCCCACCTGTTGCCTGTGACGTACGGACATGGGCTCCGATTGGCTGGCCGCTGGCAGCAGATAGGAAATGACCTATCGGCGCGTTAAATATCAATCTGAGGTAAGCAAGCGGCTTTTTCGAATCTCCTTTTTCATTTACGTGGTTTTTCTTTATCAACAAAGCAACTTTTTCCTCAACCTTTCAACTTGCTTTTTCCTTTTTCAAATGCGCAGGGGAAGATGATTATAAAATCAATACTAAAAGAGTTATTCGTGAATAAATGATAATTGCCCATTGCGAACAAATAATAAACCCATACTCACCCAAATGACAGTTCTCTGTCCGAGAGGTCCGTTACAGATATATCCCGATTCGAGGAGGATTGTTCAGGAACGTCTATTCCAATATCCGCGTACAGCTTTTCTTTGATCCTGTTTTGCAGTTCTTTCAGTTCCTCTGCAGACATATTCAAAAACCTTCGAGCCCTCGTAGCGTCTGCATCGACCAACCGATTCGCATATCTGAGTGGGCAACGAAGTAAAATCTTGACTTTACTGTCATAACAGTAGTAACGTAGACAATTACACAAGAAGGACCAACATAGGTGTCGTGATTCCTCCTCAGAAATCATTTCTGTAATATTCAAGATTAAAAAAATAAACACGAAGAACGCTGAGCCGGGGCAATCGCAAAGGTAGGCGAAGGGTCCTTTCCAGACAAACAACCCTCAACTGCCAAAACGACGGTAACGGCCGATTCTGGACAGGGGACGGGTGGAAAAGTCCATATAAAAACAGCTCTTCTGGCCCAGCTGTTCATTCGAAGATCCAACCCCGGACTTGTGACTTCTCTCTCGAACCTCTCTCCCTCGAATCTCTCTCTCTGTGGAATCCCTCTCTCTCTCGTCCCCCTTCTCGCTCTATCTTACCCTCCCTAACGCCTGCTGTTGGTGAAAACCGCGGGACACATCCTTCTCACCTAGTACCTACTGTAGGTGAAAACCGCGGGGTACTAGCCGCCCTTCCAACTAACTCTTGCTGTCCGTGAAAACCGCGGGGAGTTAGTTAAAAGACTCCATAGGAGCGCATCCTACCACATCCATTCTCTCACTTCTCATCTCCATCTTTCTTCCGCTCCTATCCCAATATCGTGATTCACTCACGACTTCCTGGTGACCCCTTCTCTCCATCCGACTGTTCGTGAGCACCACCGCTCACGACAACAGGCAAAGAGGGAAATTTGAGGAAGTGTTTAGGTTAGGATCAGTTTGAATGTGATAGATATATAATTATGTCAGCCTTTTTTGGTTTCAAATGCTTTCAGGTCAAAGTTTTGGGGGCTTTTGTGCTGACCAACAGACTTGTATCCCATCAACTATCATAAGTCATGAGCATATTGCCACAAATGGACGACAGGTACTTACCTATATTTTGAAAAGTGGGAATGACGAAAAGATTCATCTTCGCTCACAACAACCCATTTTATTAACGGGGTCACGTAGGAAAAGATACTGCTGACCTTCTGTTACGTATTCCCAACAAATTATCACTGCAACACTCAGTAGCTCAGTTTGTGTTGACCTGAAACGATGATGAGCCGGTAATGATAGAGTTCCCCACAGCCCATAATTGACGTGAGTTTACCAACAGTGAAGATATTTATTAGAATAAATCAGAAGCCATCGGCAATTCATTTGGATGAGAAAGTTGCAGCCACATTAAACCGACGAAATATTATGAAGGTATACAGGAATATTCGAACACCCTCGGCGGTATCGCAACATTGTTACAAGTATAATAGCGACTAGCAATTCTACTAAAACACCAGCAATTCAGCATCTGATCTTCGCACTTTTAAACCAACCTCCCGATATAGGGTAAGGTGGGGTAAATGCGTTTCTGGGGTAAGTGCGTCTTTCTCAAATAACTTCTGTTTGGATCGAGCTCAGAAATTATTATTGTTCCTTTTCAATTGCAACATATGTCTCCTATCAGCTGCAAATGAGTTTTTTTGATTATATGGCGCTAGCATTTTATTCAAGCGTCATTTCAGTGAGGCTTCGTTCCAACTCGAACGTCGAGTGAGAAGGTGAGCATTTTCAAGTGGAATTAAACAAGGAAATCTCCTCAATTTCATCGCATTTTTCATTACAATAGTTTACTTGTATATTCTAGTTTGTATTCTTATAGTAATATTCGTTTAAAGTTGAAAATTATATTTCTAATTCACAAAACGCACTTACCCCGTGGTTTTTGGAGGGCCGGGGTAAGTGCGTTTTCTAACCTGGGGAAAGTGCGTTCGACGTTTTGCGTCTGCTCTTTCACGTTTTTTTTTTTTTTCAATGTGAGCTCTGAGTAGGTGGCGCGCGAGAAACACCATCGCTGTTCCCCTCTCTGACACAGGATCATCTACCAACCCTGCTGCTGTTTCTTTTCATGGCTCAGGACCTTCCACCACCGCTGCTTCTGATTATGGCCAAAGTCATTTTAACGGAGCATTTCCTCTCGATGGTTCAGGACCTTCCACCAGCATTGTTTCTCTTCATGGACCAGTCGTAATTGATGATGATGTTGACATCCCAACCACTGGCGATGCTTGCCCGCCAGAAGGAACAGTTCAAGTAGTAGCGATCAGAGACGGAGCAATCGCCCTTGAAGCCCAAACACCACAACTAACAGAGCACGCTCTGCCCTGTTCAAGTTCAACGGCGCCAAATTCCGAAGACTGTCTCTTGAGACTCGTTAAAAAGGGCGAACCTGGTCCTGCCGCACCAAAACGGAAGGTAGCCACCGGTTCTGAAGTGCTGACCTCTGAAACCGCGCTGCACAGACTGAAGGAGCAGGATGCAAAAAGGAAACCCCCTCCCAAAGGCAGAGTCCCAAATAAAACAAACAGAGGCGTCCAGATCCTGCCAGTTCAACACCGGCAGCAGCAGGCAAGCACTTCAGGGACATCCGTCAAGAGGATGAGGACGATGAAACCAAAGGATGAAGTCGCGAGAATCCCCCCAGCTCCCCCGACTCCTGAAGAAGAGGAGGTGCTCAATAAAATTCTCGATTCACCGGACGATACAAACTTTTCTGGATCTGGGGTAGATTCTGAGGAATCACTCGACAATTTTTTAAATTCATTAGAATCCGCAGGGATCAAAGTTTCCTCTTAAACTTATTTCAACTTTTGTTTGATAATTACCTAGGTAGCTATATATATTTTTTTTTTCAAGTAAATTAAACAATATTATTGTGTTTAATGGTTAAATTAAGTATTTAAAGGAAAGAAAAGGCTGTATTTTTCAGAAAATTAATAAAACGCACTTTCCCCGGGGTCATAACGCACTTACCCAACAAGCCGGGGTAAGTGCGTTTCTGGAAGGATTTTGAAAATTGCTATTTTTTCACTATTTACGGTGAGAATTAGTGCTATATTAAAGAGGCACTGAACTCAAGATGAGCAGCTGATTGCAATGGGATGTTTTGCAGTTGAAAAAATATACGAGTTTAGATATGGCACGCTTACAAAGTGACACCATATGTTTTTTGGGACGCACTTACCCCACCTTACCCTACTTCAATAAAATCGATTGAATAAAATTATGGGTGATCCAGTAGGTAGGTATATACCTACTGCGTGGTAGATGAAGGGTGGTTCACTCGAGAAAAAAACCAAATACGCCTACCCCCACTAAATCGATAATTCTCTATCGATCTAGCTTATCGCCGACTGCCCATAAATGCCTGAAAGTGTCCGAAAACCGCTAACTTCGTTATTTCAAATGTGAACCCCCATTTTTTATTGCAGATTCGGATTCTGCGCAACATTTCATGAATAATAGACCCCTTTTTTTCATGCTGAATCCAACGGTAACAATTATTTTGAATTTCGAGTGCATTTGAGGTTTTAAATTCCAATATTTTGGTCAAAATTTGCGTTTGGAGCGCATTTTATAACTGCAGCATTGACAATTGGATGTAAGATAAGAGCTGATATGAGGCCTGTTTGCAGGAAAATGGTGGCCATTTCGAACAACTACCTACTATGTAGGGCAGAATTTAGCAAAAGAACTACCCAAAGGGAATGCAAATTTTGGTCGGAGTACGGAAAGCTCAAGGGTTAACTCAATCTTTATGAGGCCTATATCAAGGGAAGAAATAATGAACGTGATCAAACATTTAGGTAATGATACATCACCAGGAATTGATGGAATCACAACATTCATGCTGAAAAATAATCTAGAGTACCTGATTGACCCATTGTACTATATTTATAATCTTAGTATAAGCGGAGGGGGTTTCCCAGACCGTTTCAAGATTGCTAAAATTGTGCCCTTGTACAAGGCCGGAAGTAAGGTGGAACCAGCAAATTTCAGACCTATTTCAATTATTAATAATGTGGCAAAAGTATTAGAAAAAATAATCAACCAACGCTTAACATTGTTTATTCAGGATTTCGAGATATTAGCTGATAACCAATATGGATTTAGGAAGAATATTGGCGTGGATAATGCTCTATTCGATTTCTCAAGTGCAATTTATGACGCTGTAGACCAAGGGCTCAAAGTGGATATTATGTGCCTCGATGTGTGTAAAGCGTTTGATTGCGTCGATAAAAGCATGTTGCTGAAAAGGTTGGATATGGTGGGAGTGAGGGGTATTGTGCTGGAATGGTTTGATTCTTATATTCATAATAGAAGACAGGCTGTATCTATTAATGGTATAGTGGGGGATGAAATGTCAATCACGGATTTCGGTGTGAGCCAAGGTACAGCCTTAGGGCCGTTAGCTTTCCTATTGTACTTAAATGAGATAATTAATTTAAAACTGAAGGGAAAACTTTTCTTATTCGCAGATGATATCGCATTAATTAGTACTGGGTCCACTTGGGAGAATTGTTTGAAGGATATCACGGAAGATTTTCGCGACATCAACCAGTTTTTGATAGAATCATCCTTAACCATCCATTTGAATAAATGTGTCCATATGCCTGTAGTCACGACTCCAAGTGGCTACCCTGATAATCTTGATTTGTATATGCACGCCTTCTGCAAAAATTTCTGTGTTTCCTGTCCTGTAATGTCGCAAGTTAAGTCATTGAGGTATTTGGGTATACATTTTGACTACCTGATGAAGTAGGATACGCACATACAAATTCTGTGGGATAAACTGAGGAAATGTTCATTTGTTTTAACCTCTATAAATTTCTTGCCCCGACATATTTTGAAAACTGCATATACCGCCATAGCACAGTCTTTGATGCAGTTCGGTATTATAATCTGGGGTGGCACATATAGGACCTTGGTTGATCCGTTGGGGAGGATGCAGAAGAGAATTCTTAAGTATGCATTTGGGAGACCAATGCGTTACCCCACTGATAATCTCTTCAGTGAATTGCAATTGTTGAATATCTATCAATTATATGCAAAGAACGCTGCCGTATATATAATTAAAAATAAGAGCAAATATGACTTCAAATTTCGCTACATTAGGAATGAACCTTATAAAATAGAACTACCTAGGTTAAGACTGAGTTGTACTCGGAATTCCCCAACATATAGGCTTAAGTGTATATTTAATTTCTTTTTCAGCACCTTCTATCCTTTGTACAATAGCAGCCTAATCTTAAATTAATTACAAAAAAAATAACAGAACATAATCACAAAGTGTGATCCACAAATTTTCAGATGTAATATAATAACCACGCAGTACGTACAATGAAAAATAATAATGAAATAAAATAATAATAATCAAAAATAAATAAATAAATAAGTATGTACTATATTATAAGGAACGGATGAACGCGGCTGTCAGCGAACACTAGCTTCATAGCTTTTCGTTGACATTTCACTTCTTGTTTTGATTTAATTTCTTATATTCTTAAGGTGTATTGTGATGTATTTTTCTTTCCTTATATTGCTTTTTGTGAAATAATAAATAATAAATAAATAAATAATAAATGAATTTATCTTTATTTTATTATTTGTTTTAATAATAGTTTAGTTATTTCGTTATTTCTTTAAGTTATAATTTAGTTAATCATTTTGAAAACGAAAAAATTTGCTTTATTCTGTTTGAAGGTTCATATCATTTGAAGAAGAAGGATTTATTTTTAATCTCGCCACAGCCGGTCCCAAGCCCAGGTTGGGAAAACGGAGAGGGAAAATAAGTCCTAATACGTAACACCAAGATTTTCGCCTGGAAATATCCGGTTTACATCCGGGTTAGTGTATGAAACAGAAAATCTACCATAATCATTATGCATAAAATTTAGTGCAGCGAGAAAATTTATAGCGTTAAAACGGTTAAAATAGCTCCAAACGCAAATTTTGACCAAAATATTGGAATTTGAAACATCAAGTGCATTAGAAATTCAAAATAATTGTTACCGTTGAATTCAGCGTGAAATAACGGTCAAAAGTCATGTGTCTCACTAGAAGTTGGTGAAAACTGCCGACAAGTGTCCAATTTTGGCCAGTTTTGGAAGTGGCGTAAAAAATCGTGTAAGGGGTCTATTATTCATGAAATGTTGACGCCTGCTGTTGGTGAAAATCGCGGGGCGCCTTCCTTCCTGGTATCTGCTGTTGGCGAAAACCGCGGGATACCTCCCTCCCCTCTAATACCTGCTGTTGGTGAAAACCGCGGGGTGTCAGCCACCATCTTTCCAGAGTCTGCTGTTGGTGAAAACCGCGGGACACATCCTTCTCACCTAGTACCTACTGTTGATGAAAACCGCGGGGTACTAGCCCCCCTTCCAACTAAGTCTTGCTGTTGGTGAAAACCCCGGGGAGTTAGTTAAAAGACTCCATAGGAGCACCACCATCCATTCCATCCATTCCACATCCACATCCACACCATTCCACATCCATTCTCTCACGCTTCTCACTTCCGTATCTCTTCTGCTCCTATCCAAAATTTCGTGACTAATTCACGACTTTCTGGTGACCCCTTCTCTCCAACCTGTTGCCGTGAAAACCCGCCGTTCACGACAAGTGGTGAACACATACCCGTCCACCACAGTGGTGACCCCGAACACGCAACCTCCCGTACCCGTTCACCACAATACTTACTAGAGTAAATCAGAAGCCATCAGCAATTCATTTGGATGAGAAAGCTGCTTCATTGAAACCTTTTGAAAATCACGGAGTACAATTAGTGTTCCTTGAATTCCTAATACCATTTGTGAATGTGGTTTCATTTTGTTTCAGGGTTCAATATGGTGTATATAAGATTTCTCCAGTGAAAGACCGATGAAGTGTAATGGTGAACAGCCTGAAAATTATATATGCTCTCACCATATGCTTTTATGGTTTGAGGGGTGATATTGTGACTAATTCATCATCCGGACTGACTGACGATGCTGATTATGAATACTCCGTTGAATATGGAGACGAAGTTGCGACTTCGGGTGGATACGAAGTCGTGCCTATTACGACTGCAAAGCCGTCAACTGGTGTGTTGGATGGAAATGAAATCGAAGTAATTGAAGACACTTTGAATGGCCCTGCCACACCAGTGGTTCTGATCAAGCCAGTAGTATCAACGCCAACGCCCAAGCCCGGCGTTCCTGTTTTAACTTATGCGGATGAACTGTCATCCACTCGGGAACCGTTCGCCGAGGATCCTCAACAAGAAGATGCTGAAGCGTACGAGATTGTCACGGACGTGCCGCATGTTATCACAGAGAAGCCAAACGTTCATGTTGATAACATCGATAACATTGATAAAAGTGATATTCCTGATATACAAAAGAAAATTGAGGCACTCGCAAGAAAACTGCAGCTCGATAAAACAGAAGTCACACCTGAAGAGATCAACAGTTTATCTCAAGTTGCCGGAGCTATTGCGATTCTCGGCGAAGAGATAGACGAGATTTCTAAGGGTGAAGCGGTGAATAAAAATATATACGACCTTCAAACGCAATATCTTCACCTGTACCAGCAAATGGAAACATTTAACGACACCTTGAACGCAATGTTCGAGGCAGAAACTGAAAAGCGCGTTGAAATTGTTTTGTGGCTCTTGGAACGTGGTAAAACAACCGAAGCAGCCGAAGAAGTGTCACGAATCCACGTTAATAGCAAACTGCAAAAAATAACCAGTGAATTTTATGGAGGGAAACGAGAAAATATAGTGGTTACAGTTAATTTCATTTATCACTTGAGCGATCCTATGCAGCAATTGATTACTTTCCATTCTCTCTTTTCAGAAATGAAAATGTACAACCAGTCCGATGATCCCGGTGTACTGCCGATCATGGACAAAATAATAGAAATACATGGATTGAAGGAGTTTCCGAGTATAAAACAAGATGCTGGAGTCCTCCTATACGACGTCTTCAGAGATTCTGTAGAAGCGGAAGCCAAAAAATTACTGGAGAACTGGCAGAGCAAAATGTCAAAGAGCGAATATCAAGATATAGCTGAATTTGCTTCGAAATCACCGGTCTACTCGAACAGTTTGAACGAAAATATGATCCTACTGCTCTGGCTGCCAAACAGTTTTGAGACCAACTACGAATTTTTGAAAGCTTTGCCGGATTTGAATAACCGTCTGGCGGGTTACATGTGCTTGAATGAAGTGTACAAAAATTATCACAGGTACGATGAAATGATCAAACTAGCAGTTATCGTGAGAAGGGAGTTCGAAGAGAACGGTGACTTCATCAATGAGTTTGTTTTCGGTGAATTCAAAAGTAGGTTTTGGAGGCCTGTGAAGAAGCTCATTTGGAGTGATTCTTGTTTGGTCAAAAACGTGTTTACTGGAAAGTACCTGTTCGAGTACAAAGACGTTGACGATCGCGATGTTGCCACTTACAATATTGAAACAGTTAGATGGGAAGGGCGATTTGGAGATGGAACGAATAACGATCTCCGTTGGGGATTCGTACCCAGTAGCAGCCTCGGGAAGTTCGAAATACGAAATATCGAACACCATCACTCTTTGGCAGTTGAAGACGAAGTAGTCGATAACTTCAAAAGCTGGCCAAGGAGGAAGGTGGTGACTTCTTCGAAAGATAATCGAACTGTGCTGTGGACGGTGCTTTTATCAGACAGAAATGAAGTATTTAGTTTCAAATCTGATTTCGGATTTTTAACGGTGGACAGAAACAGCTCGTATGTATATGCCGACGATAAACCGAAATTTGCAAACGTTTCGAGGCAAAATGAGAAGGAATTCCTTCAGCACCACCTATGGGACATTGAGTGCTACTGAATTACTGCTGATTAGTGCTACTGAACTCAATTTTCTGCTGTGCATCAAGGATGCAGCTAAATCGAACGGGTAAATTCCATCACGTGAAAAATCCAAGTTGATTTTTCATGAGTGAAATCTGGCTGTGATTATGATTGCTAAAACATACTTGGAGCCAAACGCCATCTTCAACAGCCACTCAACGGCGGCCTTCACCATTATTGAATCGTCGGACGGATCTGCAATTTCCGAATCGAATTCCATGTAGCTGGCTCCGGAAATGTCGGAAGACAAGAGGCTCAATTCTGAATCGCTAATCTGGCAACGAAAACAATGAACCAATATTTTTAATTTTTCGGTACAAAAGGGGAAAAAAGATCTAAATGGGGCAGGTACCTAGAGCCACACATGTATTTTAAATTAAAGTTATTCAAGAATTATTATGAACCAATTTAATTTGTTTTCCTGCTATCCATTAACTAAGAACCTACAAGGATTTATTTAACTGTGAGTAAAAAGTCTGGCAAGTGGGTGAACAGAACAGCCGCACGAACTTTGAAGTTGGGATTATCTTTCTAGATTTAAATCTATTCATATGCAATGCATCCTATACATTCGCGTATCCTGCATTAGGAAGCAATTTATTGTATTATTATATGTCTACATTCAATTTGAAAGTTAATGTCTGAATTTTCCCTGAAATCAGTTCACCCAAGATTTATCGTGCAAATATTCGATGGTACATAGACCTCCACTTCTCTATTGGACACACTTGAGTGGTTTTTGGAATCATCCGCCGGCCAGCGAGTAGGCTTCTTCGTCTGCTCCTTAGATGAATGTGATAATCGTTGACCGAAAGCCACATGTAGACGCTGCACGCTGAAAATCACGAAACAAAACCTCGTTTTGGGAACCGCCGCAAGTGGGACGTCACAGCATTGAACCTAATTTAGACGAGGCAGAGTGTTTTCAAAATGTCTACTGTTGTGATATCCTCCCAGAACATCACTCCTTATTATTAAGATCTCATAAATAGACACAGACATGGGACGGAAGACGCAGGAGAACCGAGGAACCTAGTGGGGATCCCCACCATCCTCCACCAGCATGGAGGATGGAGGGAGATAGCCCTAAGGGCTATATAAACTTGACTCCTTCACCTTTCCAACCATTCTACGCTCTCCTCTAGTCGCTGACTACTCTCTCACCTCACTCCTCATCTCTCTCCTCAACCTAAAAGATCCCTGGCATGGTGGTAGCCTCGCCCTATAACCAAACCAGGCAAACGCTTCCCAAAAGATCCTGGGCATGGTGGTAGTCTCGCGCTACAACCAAACCGGGCGTAACCTTTCCTCACGCCACCCGTAGTGAATGTACGTCACCTATGCATTCACTACATCTACGTTTACTTAAACGAGATACTTGAGTCTGCGGATGACCTATAATATGCAGCAGGCGAGCTAATCTACCCATTCCACAAATTCCTTTGTATGGTGCTATGTGATGCGTGACAGAAAGAGGGAGACTCCCCGTATCCACTCTGGAAGACTATCCAATCCATCTAGTTAACTCCTATTATTACTATTCTTCTAAGACGGCTTACTTAAATATTGCATTGCTGAGAGTTATTTTGGTAAGTATTTACATTTAATTAAGTCTTGCTACCTACACTCCCACCTTTTTCAATGAGTTCCTACTGCACCACTGATGACAACTAATTGCATCCAACACCTCTCCAGGAAACCCGCTCGCGACAAACGTATGCTGGCTAGTATGAAATAGCGCAGTTGTTCTACGTTACTCTACCCGAGGCACACCAGTGAAACTCGAGAATAGAGTTAGGTACTCCTGAGTAATTATCGCAATGGCCTATGGCAATGACTCTTTGTATTTGAGGTTAAGCCTGTGGTCTAGAGTAATCCATGGATTACATGGCTCGGCATTGGTACTGCGGGTGGAATTGGTTGTCCGTGTTTATTTCATAGGGAGTATTTTGTACGATATTATTTTCTAGGATAGTTCGAACGAAAGGATTTTTTCAGCGACATTTGGTGATTCAGTGAGACATTTGGACCAAATTAAAGAAATGTGGTTTGTTTGGAACATTGGGTTGTAGGTTATGGCAGTTCAACGGTTTTCAAGTTTGCGCATGCGCAGTCGTTACTACGGAGAAGAATGCGACGAAATTCATACAGGACCAACTGGGAACTAACGCTGAACTACCATCAACATTTGAGCCATTTCGGACCATTGGGTTGTGAGTTATGTGACAGTGTGGCTGTTTCGAGTCGTAGTTTGGTCCGGTGGAGACTGGGTCGTTTGGGGAAGCCTAATCAACATCCCTTCTCAACCTGTGATAATCTCGCTGGCCTAATAAGGGGGACTTTCGAGGATCCACTGTCACGCTCTGTCACAGTTATGTGGGTTCGACCTTTTCACGTTTGCGCATGCGCAGTGTCTACTACTGATCCTAATGCGACAAAATTCATATGGACCAACGAGGACCTAACCCTGAACGACCATCAAAATTTAAGCCGATTTGGACCATTCGGTCGTCAGTTATGTGGGTTGGACGTATTCACGTTTGCGCATGCGCAGTCACTACTGCTGAAAAGAATGCAACGAAATTCATGTGGAACCAACTAGGATCTAACCCCCAACTGCATTCAAAATTTGAGCCAATTTGGAACATTGGGTCTTGCTGAGCTACCATCAAAATTTGAGCCAATTCGGACGGATTGGGTTGTGAGTTATGAGACAGTGTGGCTGTTCTCGAGTCGTTTTTTGGTCCGGTGGAGACTGGGTCGTTTGGGGAAGCCTAATCGATTTCCCGCTCGCCTAGGAAGGGGGTCTTTCGAGGATCCACTGTCACACTCTGTCACAGTTACGTGGGTTCGACCTTTTCACGTTTGCGCATGCGCAGTGTCTACTACTGATCCGAATGCGACAAAATTCATATGGACCAACGAGGACCTAACCCTGAACGACCATCAAAATTTAAGCCGATTTGGACCATTCGGTCGTCAGTTATGTGGGTTGGACGTATTCACGTTTGCGCATGCGCAGTCACTACTGCTGAAACGAATGCAGCGAAATTCATGTGGAACCAACTAGGATCTAACCCCCAACTGCATTCAAAATTTGAGACAATTTGAACCATTGGGTCTGGAGTTCTGGCGGTTCGCACGAACACACATACTCAAATACCTGAAAGAGCTGAAATTTCATTTTTTCCCCCCGGTGGATTCGTGTTCAGCTTGGTCACAAATGGGAAAATCTACATTTTCCCCTCAAAAAAGGGAAAATTTTCTATAACGTGTAAAAACGAAAACATTTTACCAAACTTCATTTCTTGCTACATATTATGTACAATAATAACGTGAATGTCGATTCGGAACTACTCAAGTATCTCAGACGTTCAGCACAGTACCCATTTCTATAGCTTTCGTGGCAGCGAACTCAAAACAGACAGGTTTCAAGTCGGCGTGATGAGAACAAATTATGCAGCCGGTGACCATTGCGACCATGTTGACAACCACTGACCTGATGGCGCAAATTAACATCCAGAGGAGCAACAAAGTGATTCCTCGCTCCTGGAAATGGAGTACCAACGTAGTTTAATAGGTATTTTGGTAGTGTGTAGGTAATTAGGTACCTACCTAATTACTCTTTTTGAAAACTATGGTGTATATAACCATGTACGTATTCTATAATTTAAAAAGATTCAGTTATTGTTAGGTGGTGGTTAAAGGTTAGGTTAATTTTGTTACTGACGATGGTACGATCAACGAAACTTGTATAACAGCGTATTTTTCGCGATTTGGTTTATTATTCTGTGAAGAATACACCTATAACAAATTTTTTTAACACCCCCTCAAAAATTTTTCTCACTCAGCAACAAAACTTGTATAACAGCGTATCATGCATAACTGCTTCATTTTCGATCTAAGAAATTCGTTCTTTCGCTCACATGCTCCATTTGGGCCCTAGTTGTGTCCCGAAACTTTTCAGCCCGATCGGAATATACCCAGGGGTGCTAGGTCGAAAAATGAGTGACAAATTAGGGTTTTTTTTGGTGTTTTATAAAATGAGCTTTTAAGGTATCTTTTCCTATATTTTTTAGGGCAAGAAGACCGAATATGAAGTCGATTTTGACCGATGACTGAAGAATTGATGTTGTAACGAAGGTTCACCTCGCAAAATTCATTTTTAATGAGTCAAAAACCTGGAAAATTGTCTGAAATCACCATAAATTTGTATAATAACAGTAGAAGTAGTATCAACAGGTGGTTCAAGACATTTAAGTGGGATTATCAATAACCAAAATAATTTGCAAAAAAAGGAGCGCAATTCGTGTTTTTGGGTGCAAAATTGATGGAAACCATCAGAAATAGCTATTTAAATTATTGCACATGAAAAAACATCAAATGAACAGCCAACATTACTGTAGTTATTTCCAATAGAATAATTAACCCATGTGACAAGAGCTTTTCAGCGTTTGTTCTTGTATTAGTGGAAATCGGCAACTTTTCAATAATCCCGTTTTTCTTCGCGAATGATTTAGTTCGTAAGGTTCTTTCTGTAACATTCCTTCATCAGCCCGTTAAAACGTACCCAAATATTAAACCACAGGGCTCGAAATTGCTGTTAGTAATGTTGCGATTATTAGTGAGTTTGTCAGAAATATGTAGGTTCGAGAATAAATAAAACCACGCACTATTCAATGCCTAACTATATAATATGCCGTATCATACTATGACTACCATAGAACTATATACAGTGTACTTCAATTTTACACATTAAAATACGTGTTGGTGTTGAACGTCAAAATCCGCAAAAGGAGTTTAAATGCGAGAATTTTATTATTACGCTAAGTTTTATTCCGGTGCGTTCGGATTATAAAGTCAATTTTAAGGGCATCTAATTGATCTCGAGATTGCTGCAAACGGTTATTTCGCCACCTTTCTTAAGGTCGAGTTATTGTATCACGACCGGCCCTTTAAAGGTTTGTAGGTCACCGGGCTATCGGCTAATACTGACAATGAGTGCCCCCTGAGTTAAATTGCTTAATTTACTTATACTTTGAAAAGTACTAAAAAGTAATGAAATCACCCACCGTACGGTCATAATTCGGGTACCAATATATTTTGGAATGTTTCAGTATCCCGTTGACCTTCAGAATGGTAGGAACATGGGATGTTATCAAGACTGCAATTGCTGGGACAAGCAGTAAAGATTCAGTGTGTCCATTGGTAAAGTTTTTGATTAATAAGAATAAACTCCAAACAAACATAGCTCAAAAAACAGCCTGTAATTTGCTCAATACCTTTTTTACTCAAATTGGTTCAAGACTGACCTCAAGCATCCTGAAAAAATCCAATGGAAACATAAAAAATCAGTCCTGCCATCCGCCACTAAACAAATTTGTAGTCCCTTTGATGTCCGAGTCAGATCTGGAGAATATTTTGAAAACCAAGAAAGGAAGTTCAGCTCCTGGTCTAGATGCGATCCAACTCAGTACAATAAAAAGATATTATAAATTCCTGAAATCCCCAATACGTCATGTCTTTAATTTGAGTATCTCCATGTCTGTATTCCCCGAATGTTTTAATTTTAAGGCAGCAAAAGTCATCCCCTTGTACAAGAGCGGTGATGTGAGTGATGAAGGCAACTACCGACCTATATCAATGCTAAGCTCTCTATCAAAGATACTTGAGAAACATGTTAAAGATCATTTATATGCATTTTTAGAACGTAATAAGGTGCTCAATTCTAGACAATTCGGGTTTAGGAAAAGCGCTGGAGTGGAGGAAGCTCTTTATGCCCTAACCTCCGATCTTTATGACATTCGAGAACAAAAAAAGAAAGGAGCCCTTATTATGTTAGATATTGCCAAAGCATTTGATGCCATACATAGGCAACATCTATTCGAGAAAATGAAGGAGGTAGGTATCTTAGACTCCAGTTTACAATGGTTTAAAAGCTACTTTACGAGTCGTAGACAAGTTGTTTCAATAGGTGATTGTATGAGTGATGAGCTGAATAATGATTTCGGTGTTATTCAAGGAAGCACTCTAGGACCACTTCTCTTCCTAATATATATCAATGACATTGTGCAGCTAAGAATGTACAAATCCAAACTCTACTTATTTGCTGATGACACAGCGTTGGTGGTGAAAGGCGATACGTGGGAGGAAACATTTACCCAAGCATCCATATCAATGACACTTTTAAATGAGTGGTTTTATGGAAATTATCTGACACTCAACACTAAAAAAACGAAGCTTATTGTGTTTGGTAGTAACAAAGCTGACATTTATGATAGGAAGTTAATATTGGAAGTACAAAGGGACAGCAGTCTTCTTGGAGTATATTCTCGAGAGACTATTGATATGGTAAATTACCATAAATATCTAGGTGTTATAATAGATCAAGAGTTGTCATGGCGCCCCCATATAGACTACTGTTGTAATAAAATTAAAAAGTTTTCCTATATCTTCTATAACATAAGAAAAATTTTACCTAAGGAGAAACTTAAACTAGTGTATTATAGCATGTGTGTGGAATATTAGCTTGGGGTGGTACTTTTACCACTCATATAAACAAACTATATTTGAAACAAAAAACTATTCTAAAAACTATGATGTCTCTTCCTCGTCGAACCCCAACTGAGGAGGTTTTTGACCTGGTAAAGGTCTTCAATATTCGTCAACTCTATGTGAGGATTTCGCTATTATTTCGCACATTATAAACGATACAAGGACACCTATTTACTTTACACGCTTTGTGTCTGCAGGAAATATTGTTCCCCCTAGACCCCAGCTGGTTCTTACTACTCATAGTCCATCTTACGTAATATACATAATCCACAGGAGTATAAGCACTAACATGAAATCTCCTATGAACTACACGAGATCTAATTACAAAACTGAAATTTTATCATGGATAGTCAGGAGAGGAATGGGAGGGATTGATAGCTTAATCGGCAGTATATACCTGTGATAAATAAAAATGTTGGCGGGTGTATGCTGTTGATCATGTAACTTCTTGTAACTTTGTGATCATGTAACTCAAGCTTTTATTGAACGGTTGAGTTTTGAATTTTATCGATGGTTGATAGAATACTATGCAATTGGCAACTGATTGCCTAACAACACGGGCATAGCCTATCGTTAGGCAGAATCAATTAAATGTTTAGCGCCTAAGTACCATTGTATTTGTTACTCATTTGTCATATGTCATTGTAAAATCATTTGTGAATAAACTTTATTCTATTCTATTCTATTCTAATAAATGTACGATTACCTAACTGCTTAATGCAAATTATGTACACTTCATTGACTATACTGCACTGTACTCCGACTGTATCTCGAGTTAGTAAACATTAAATTGCACTAATAGTCAAGTTGTTTGAAACTGAAGGTGAATTTGGCAGTTAGTTACAGTGTGATCATCCTTAAGAATTGACTTGAAACGACGCTTCTAACCAAAATATGAAATGTAAATTCGATTTCTTACGAATAAAAAGGGGTAAAACATAACGGCGTAGGCTGCCATGTATATATGAGCAGTGAGGCCGCGTGCCAAAATGATGGTCGTCATTACTGAAAGCAAAAATTCAATTTTATGTATAATGAAATTATATACCTACATTAATAATTAAGAGCGATAAATGATTAAATACTGATGATTTAAACTAATTAAGTATTTTTAATTACGAGTATTTTATTATAAGTAGTTGATAGGTTTCTACCGGATTTCGTTATACTCTCCGTTCCAAAGCCAATGCTACCACGAAATTGCGAAGCCCAAACTTCACGTACGCTGTCGTTAATGTTTTGCGTTGAGCATTCATACAGTGTCATCATCTTGGAAGGAAAAATTATTTCAGGATATAAAAAAATGGTTAGAATTATTATGAGAGGAAAATCATTGCAAATACTTCCACATTGGTTAACAGTTACTCCGAACAGATTACCTGTCCAGATCATTGTTCTGTAGGCAAGAGCCTTGAAATGTCTACAAAAATACGAGCTAAACAAAAGAAAATGTATTAGGAAGATGAAACAATTCTGTGAAGAAATCCGAATGTCACGTCAAAGGGTTAAAATAAATTGGGGATATTTTTGGTTTATTATTCTCTGAATAATGCACCTATCCGATCATCCTTATATACTTATTTTCGGTCTAACAAATTCATACTTTTGCACAGAAGCTCCATTTGGGCCCAAGTTGTGTCCCGAAACTTTGCAGCCCGATTGGAATATACCCAGGGGTGGTATGGGTGAAAAATGGGTGTAAAAATAGGGTTTTTTGCTGTTCCTGTAACATGATCTTGTTAGGTATAGTTTTCCACGTTTTTTTAGGACGAGGAGACAGAATATGAAGTCGATTTTGACAGAGTGGGAAATTGAGGTTCTAAAGGATTTCAGCCTTAAATTTACATTAAATTTTGGTCTAAAATCGTCCTTCTTCCGCACACAATTTGGGTCCCCATTTGGGAACACATTGGGCTCCTAGTTGTGCTCCGAAGCTTGGCATCCCGATAGGAATACACCAAGGGGTGATATGGGGGAAAAATCGGTGTAAAGATTTCGAGGTTTTTTGAGGTTTTAGTGAACACAAGCTTGTTTTGTATCGTTTTCCATATTTTTTAGGGCGAGAAGACCGAATATGAGGTTGATTTTAACCAAATTGTATAGAATTGAGATGCAATTGAGTTCAGCTCCCAAAATTAATTTTTTTGAAGTCAAAAACCCGAGAAATTGTCTGAAATCACCATAACTTTGTATAATAACACTACAGTAGTCTTAGCAGGTGAATCAAGAAATTCAGTGATCGAAGATAATTTGTAAAAAAAAAGGAGCCTAATTCGTGTGTTTGGGGGCCAAAATTGGTAGAAACCATCAAAAATTGCTATTTCAATAATTATTGCACATGAAAGAAACAATAAGTGAACAGCCAACATTTCTGTAGTTGTGTCCAATATACTAATAAACCCATGTGACAAGAATTTGCGGCGTTTTTTTTTCTCCTGAACAATTGCTAATTGCAAATTTCTAATCGGGTACTTGTAATCAACAAGTCTGTGTTGAATGTTGGTGCCAGTTATTCTACAGTTGGTCGCAAACGTAATTAATCGAAATGATACTGAAATTCACAAGGTGGTTAGGAAGTGGCTAAGTGAGTTCAAGAAGTTTCCAGCAATGAATGGAACGAAATTGCTCCCTTGCGCAAGAAATTAAAACTAGAAAACAAAAATCAGACTGCATCGGTCCACATCATGAGGAAGCTGACAGGGTACAGCATGTACTTACCAGCCCGACGACAGACATCATCATAAGCTCAGTCTTTAACCGGATCTTGGACATCGCAATTCACCGACTTTCAAAATGATTAGAACGAAGTAATATAGTTCCACTCAACATTACTTCACAAGACGTCCCGAAGTTGCAAATTACTACGTATTTACCTACATGGCAAATGATTTTTATTATTTTTTCAATTTAGTTCCATCAAGTAAAAATAGAAGACGTAATAAGTTAATCCTGGCGTTTAGATGCATGGTTGCCTTGTTGTAGGAAATTTTGAATCCAATCAACCAAATTTTTATTACAGATGGAGTTGAAAAGTGTCGCTTTGACTGTGGATGTACATCTTAAGGCACCCATCCACGGTCAAACAATATGCGCAAATTCGGTGTTTGTGCAAATTATTTGATCGTCGATGGGACTGTTTGATGGTTGTGCAAACTGTTTGAGTAAAATCGGTCTGGATCGAAATCTTTTGCGCAAACGACCCTTGTCTGACTGACTACCTGTTTGACCGTGGATGGTAGTACTGTGCAAATTTCGGATCAGTCTACGCCTTTTCCCCTTCGTGAACAGACTCCTTTTCGCCTCTTCCTCGGATTCGGTAAGTTTTTTTAATTATTCTTTTTGTTTCATTTTCGTTTTTGGCCTGTTCCAAGTTCCACGGTGTTTCAATTGAGTCGAGTAGAAAGTTATTTTTGATTTTTTTTTTTCTTCAGTTTACTGTTGTTTACTTTTAGCGAATTTTCAAAGAAAATGAAGCTATTGCAATGGCTTCGAAATTCAAATAATATAAATTTTTGGAAATTTTCTTCATAGAAATCCGTTTCAGACCATTCTAAAACGATTCCTGAAATTTAACAATTTTTTATATGTATATATATATTTATATATATATGTGTCACTCCAGACGATAACTCTCGATAGAATTGAGATAAACAGCTCAAATTTGCACAAAAAATCTATCTTGGCAATCGAAAGGCTAAGTTCAAAGATGGGCGAAATTGGCCTACTCTAAGGAGGGTTTTGGCGCATTTAAAGTGCGCAAAAATTACCCAAAAATCCCCAAAATGTTATTTTCCAACAAGTGACCCCTTATTTTAAAGGTTTTTGCACGCTGGTGGAATCGGATGTTAGATATCTTGATCCGTTCTCAAATTAGAGCATTTAAAGTGCGCAAAAATTACCCAAAAATCCCCAAAATGTTATTTTCTAACAAGTGACCCCTCATTTTAAAGGTTTTTGTACGCTGAACACGATGGTGAAATCAGAATTGCGATATCTCATTCCGTTCTCAAACTGGAGCACTTTGAAGATTAAGGAACGTGGTTATTTCTTCGAAAATTCGCTCTTATAGCCATGCTGCATGACTGTGGTTTTTTTCAGAATATGGCGACAAAAGAAGGTGAACGGCAAGAATTTTGGAGGGAGTTTATTGAGTGCTATCGCGGTTTACCCGAACTGTGGAAGGTTAAAAGTGACGAGTATCCGTGTCTAACATGCTCACAGGATGTTGAAAACGAAACTGATGTTTGGCACAACGGGTTGCAACGTGGATGGGCTCACGATGGTGCAAACAGGCATTTGCACAAACACCGAATTCGCGCAAATTGTTTGACCGTGGATGGGGGCCTTTAGATAGATACATCTACGTACCAGTAGCTGCCGTAATATTTTTATTTTCAGTTAATAATTAGGAATAGATGGAGGTGGTTAGGAGGCAAAGATGGGATGGTCCCTTGTTCACGTATTGTTCAACTATAAGGGCATCAGGGCGCCATCTTCTAGCCCGAGGCACCTCACTCTTCTTCTTGAGCCTCTTACCCTTAAGGACACCGCTCTTACTACCGCAATTTGTGTCTTCACGCGGACCCAATGTGTGACCTGTGAAAGGGGTTTGGCCCACTTTTCTGAGAGCACCTCCGCCATTCTCTTGAGGAAGCTGTCATACTCCCTGTGCAGGGATCCGTCACACGAAACGACCAGGGGAGTGAAAGAACCTCTCAGATCCTCCGCGGCTGTATCGTAGTTGCGGTGCTTCTCATTTGCTGAATTCTGTGAAATTGTGGACCAGGCCTGGGAGCCGTAAGAGGAGGCGTCTGCGTTCACAACGCGGGTGTCAAAATACGCCGTTCTCTCCTGGTTCCACACGCCATGTATTCGTATGTCAGCCACCAACCTCGGAGTTCCGTCTGCATTTTCCTGCATAACTGGCTCTAGACCAACTGAGTTCCAGGCCAGGCTAGCCATTTTGCCGCAATTCCGAGACGCACAGCCCGTCTCGGAATTGAGATGGTGAGAGGTCTAGGTCGTCCCTCTGTAAGGGTACCACCGTCAGCCACTGTGATGAGTGGCTTTGCGTAATCCTTTCGACGGCTCTCTGTTGGGTTGCAGGCAGCGACCGAATGATTCGGCTCTTCTTGCTACCATCCCGGCCGTATTGAGCATCCTCTCGTCCTTTTGTATTTCGCGTATTCGTTCTTCATGTTGGTTTGTGTCGAAGTACCGACCAGTTGCCAGAGCGTCGGCTAGTACTCGAGTGGCTTTTTCTGAGGCATTGTAGTTGACGGGGGCGGATTTCACAGGGTCCTCCAGAGCCAGGCCTCCAGACTTTAGTGGCAACTCAAATAGTTCGGCTTCCAGGTCGCTCACTGAATCCCCAACTAATGCTGGGACGAAAACTTGGCGGATAGCGTTCTTCAGAGGTTCATATTCGTCATCACATCCTCCCACTACCCTCTGGGTGAATGCCCATTCCCTGCAAAGGGATTTCCGAAATGCCACGAATCCAGCTTGAGGGCTCTTCTTGGTTGCTTCGGCTAGTTTGCCCACGTTTTCAACCCAACTTTGGACCTTGTGTTTAACGAATTCGTGCTTCAGGTCTGTTGTACCGATCACCCCGCCGAGGAACCTTTGAGAATAAACTACTCTCAGGCCTGAATCTCTGAACGCGGATTGGGCCTCTTCCTCAAGGCCAGGCTTTATTATCAGGTAGCTTTTGTTTGCCTCGGGGTGGTATCCCCATTTTGGACCTTCAACTTGAAGATGGTTGAGCCATACTTTTATGTCGCTGAGTTTTCCAATGCAAGCAGAGTCATCAGCATACCATGTTTGTTGATAGTTTGCACTCTTTAGCTTTCTGATCAGTGGTAGCGTTCCGACCCCGTATGAGTTCGGCTCAGTATGAGTTCGTCACTCTGCCTAAACATTGTGGTGGGGAACCCCCTGTAGGTGTTGAATAGAAACCTGGCGCATCTGGGCCACAGCATTCTTGCGTTCCACAGTGCTAATGGTCGGCTTAAAGAGTTGAAGGCGTTGGTGGCGTCAATGAGGAGCATCCCTTCTGTCTCAGTGTCTGCGAATCTCATAGACATCCCATGAATTGCACTTTCAACGCCTGCCTTTGTTCCTGCACATAATTGGTCGGCCCCACATTCTTCTTTCAAATCAATCCCAGTGATGTACACCATGGTTTTGGCGCATATTCGTTGGAGAACTTCGCCAACCCCTATTGGCCTCACACCTGGGTTCTTATCCAGAGCGACTCCCCTGCGAGCCAGCAGTGCTTTTATGATGTCCCATTCCATGATGCCGTTTGACATGCGCCTGACCAAAGCCGCAATTGCATCTCGGAGGCGGCTGCTATGCGCTCCGAATCGTAGAAGCATGTCCCTCCAAGTTTCAGAGTCAGTGCCGCTCGGACCTGCGCTTCCTCTCAGGAAGTGGGCGACCTTGGCAATGTGATCACCGGAAACATCAATGTCTTCCATCGTGGGTAGATCGGTAGCTGCCGTAATTGTTTAAGAAGGAGCGATGTTGTTAGATAAGGAGCTTTACTTGTAAAAACGTTGCAAAGTCCTTGTCACATGGGGGGCGATGGAAAACTCGGGACAAACCATTTCGAGAAAAGGAAGACTCGGCCCAGCATCAATCGCGAAAGGAAAACTCAGCTAACCAACCCAGTTACCAACTCAGTTAATGACCTACTTAATCAATTAGTTAATGGCCAACTTGGGAAAAGGAAAACTCGGCCCACCAGTGAACTAAAGAAATGAACGAAATGAACTAATAATTCAATTTTAAGAGTTTATTCGTCATTGGTATCGTCAAAAAATTGCCAAGTTACTGACTAGAATCTTATGTTACGTTACAAGCGTCATTATTACCTAACTATCAACATTAATATTGAGTATTGGGCGCATAGTGGCTGCTGACCCTCACGACCAACCCATACGGTGCCAAGGTACCACCTAAATATCTATTAAGTAACTCCTTTAAGAATAATTATTGTTGTCTTTGCTTTGTATGAGAATTTTTGGTAGTTGACGGAGATTCGCAACTATTAATTTTGACTATAATCTCTTTTTGATGATTGAGCAGCTCTCGTGAAAAGGCAAAAATATTTGGGTGTGGGGTTGGGAAATTAAAATGAGAATGAAATGATTCACAGGCGTTTGTTGTTAGGTTTTGTTCTGAAGACGGAGAAGCCCACATCGTAGGAGGGTATTTGGACTTTGAAATAACATTAAAAATTTAACGTTAATTAACGTTTAATAACGTTAAAAATGTTGTCATAGGTTTAGATCGTTCAACAGGCCAGCAGGCCTAAGGTTAGAAAGTTCGATGAAGCATCCCTCAACGTCCTCCGGCTTTACAAATGGTAGCCCAAAAAACAATTTCAGCCATTGTCCTATCTCAGTATGATCTTTGTAATCTACGGGTTCACTTCGTACATAGTCGTTATCGTTCACGAACTAACTGACGCTGGGCCGACTTTTCCTTTCTGACCCCCCTCGTCACAGGGGCGGATCCAGAATTTTTTTCCGGGGGGGGGGGGGGGTCACAGGGTAGAACAATATAAAAAATAACAAAATAACTAAACGAACAATACAAACCGAATTTTCAACCTTATGCCTAAACTCGTCCAATTTGTCTACTTACAAAATTAATTGTATTTATTTATAAAATTCATTGTTTATGTAAAAAATGTTTTCAATATCTATTAATTATTTAACTGATAAATGCATTTATTTTCAATTTTCTTCTAAAAAAGTGTCCTAATGTGTTTTCAAACAAATTGGCGCATTTTATGGCAGCGTAGCTAACTTCAGAGTTTGCAAATCAAAACATTGAAACCACAACAATCTATTGTTGATCTCAGTGAATTCAGTATCGTTTTTACTGAATTTGGCAGGAACGAAAACGAGAATGAAACAAAAAAAAAACCACAGTCATGCAGCATGGCTATAAGAGCGAATTTTCGAAGAAATAACTGATTTTATATAAAATGTGATCTTTGGGATATCCCATTCAAATATGGGCAATCTTAAACTTATTGGGTAATTATAGGTATTCAAGAATGACGCTATTCGGTTAATTCGGTATGCATCAAATATGGGCATACCTACGTAACAAATTTTTTGTTCCATTTTTTGCCGAGTAACACCTCGGTTTTTAGATTTTCCAACGCTGAACACGATGGTGAAGTCAGAATTGCGATATCCCATTCCGTTATCAGATTAGAGCAGACGAACCAGGAAGAACATCTCAAGAAATAACCACGTTCCTTCATCTTCAATGTGCTCTAGTTTGAGAACGGAATGAGATATCGCAATTCTGATTTCACCATCGTGTTCAGCGTACAAAAACCTTTAAAATGAGGTGTCACTTGTCAGACTTTTTCATTTTGGGAATTTATGGGTAATTTTTCCCCCATAAAACTCCCCAAAACTCCCCCTTAGAGTGACCCGATTCTGCCCATCTACGAACTTAGCCTGTCGAGATTGCCAAGACAGATTTTTCGTGCAAATTTGAACTTTTTATCTCAATTCTTTCTAGAGTTATCGTCTGGAATGACACATACATACATATATATATATATATATATATATATATATATATATATATATATATATATATATATATATATATATATATATATATATATACATATAATTTTTGGTGTCTTTCGGCAGTGAATTCAGGACGGTCTGAAACGGATTTTGGTATAAAAATCTTTCGGAAATTCGAGTTTTAAAAATTTTGGACCGAGAACAATAGCTTCCTTTTCTTCGAAAATTCGCTAACAAGATAATAATTAACAAAAATAAGAAGAAATAAACAAGGTGTAATTTGACGGATACACCAAGGTAAATTTATTGACATAATTGTATATAAAGTAACATTGGTAAGACCAAGTGTACGATTATATTCGACTAATTTTGACATTTTTGATCGAATCTTTTTAGATTTTTTATAGTTCTTTTTTGTTTTCAGTTTTTTTTTAACACTGTCTACCGTTTGTGTAATTAGAAATTACTGTAATTAGTGGCGAGGACATTGGAATTTCAATTTGACGGATGATTTATGGTAAATATTTACAAAGTTGTATATGAAGCAAAATTGAGAAGACCATGTGGCCAAATCAGTTTTTAATTTAAAATTCAAATTGCAATAATGTTTTGTTTATAGAATTTCTCGTAAATATTGATCACTTTTATTTGAGGAGTTCCCCACAAGAACCGAATAAGTCCAAAATTGGCAAACGCCAGATTGTTGAAAACCGCGGTGAACTCCCCGATTCGCTTCCTCTCGTTTGTGTTGCATGTGATGAAGAAATTTACCCATCCATTTGGAAACTACTTGATACTTTACATACGCTTCCTGTGACCTTAGCCACTGCAGAAAGGAGTTTTTCAACTCTCCGTCGCCTCAAAACTTGGCTGAGATCAACTATAAAAGAAGACAGACTCACTGGGCTTGCATTGTTACACATTCATCGCGACATCGAATTGGACATCGATGCGATAATCAACAGATTTGCGAAACAAAATAGAAAATTAGATTTTGTGTTATAAAAATGATCGTCCCAGTTGGAACTTAAACAAATGTAAACAAATCACCAGTGTTGCTACAAACCAAATACAGAAAAAATCAGTATTCTATAAAAAGTTTAATCGTAATTATTGTTATATTTTGTTTCCAATGTTTTAAGTTAACAATATGGTAAGTTGACTTTGGTCGTTTGGTTTGTTTCTGGTTTTTGATTTCACAAAAGCTGGGTTCGTTTTCGTTTTTTTTTTTTTGTTTTCGGGTTTGTGAACAATTCGTTCAGCTCTGCTTTTTGAAATGCAGGCTGATTCTGGGGGGGGGGGGGGGGTCATGACCCCTGTGACCCCCCCCCCCCCTTGGATCCGCGCCTGCCTGGTCTTAACCCTTATCTCGGCAAGAAAAGTCAGTCGTCGAATTTCTCCAAATATATATATTTTTTTTTTCAGTGCCGAATCTCCCCAGAAATGTGTTAAAAATAACAAAAAATTTCCCTGTGGCCATGGTCATTCACAGCAGCCCATTTCATGGATGGGCCTTTAAAGGCCCATTGCCGAGTTACTGATGCTCGTATGGCATGTAATCAGAATCACTAGAGCGGGGCCGAGTTTATCTTTTCGAAAAAAGGTCCGAACCGCGAACCCTTGGACTATGGGCTGACATTTCCTCCGCCCCACATGGGTTATTCTATTGGACTTACTACGGAGGTGCTGGAAATACATTTTATTGGATCTTTCATGTGCAATAATTGAAATAGCTATTCTTGATGGTTTCCACCAATTTTGGCCCCCAAAAACACGAATTAGTCTCCTAATTTTTATTTTTTACCCATTATCTTTTATCGATGGTGCCATTTAATTATCTTGATTCATCTGTTGATACTACTTCTATTGTTATTACACAGATTTATGGTGATTTCAGACAATTTCCCAGGTTTTTGACTCATAGAAAATGAATGTATGGAGCTGAAACTTCGTTACAACCTCAATTTTCCATTCTTTGGTCAAAATCAACTTCGTATTCGGTCTTCTCGCCCTAAAAAAACATGGAAAACGATACCTCACAAGCTCTTGTTCACTAAAACCTCAGAAAACCTCGATAAAACCCTATTTTTACATCCATTTTTCTCCATAACACCCCTGGGTGTGTTCCGATCGGACTGCCGAGCTCCAAAGCACAACTAGGAGCCAAATGTGTTCCCAAATGGGGACCCAAACTGTGCGCCGAAGAACGACGATTTTAGACCTAATTTTAACGTAAATTTAAGGCTGAAACTTCGTTAGAACCTCAATTTTCCACTCTTCGTTCAAAATCGACTTCATATATTCGGTCTTCTCGTCCCAAAAACATTGAAAACTATACCTCTCAAGCTCTTGTTACTAAAACACCAAAAAACCACATTTTTACCCTCCCATTTTTCGACCATAACACCCCTGGGTACATTCCGATCGGGCTGCGAAGTTTCGGGACACAACTAGGGCCTAAATGAAGCCTGTGCGCGAAAGAACGAATTTTCTAGACTGAAATTAAAGTAGATATGGATTATACAGCTGATGGCGAACGGACATTGCATTTTTGAAATCTACGCACCTTGATACGTAAAAGAAAAAATTTTGAGGGGGTGTTATAAAAATGTTGTGCTGAGCGAATACACAGGTGTGTTATTCACAGAATAATAAACCAAAACATACGTTCATTGGCACATGAATTTATTCAGAATGCGTTCCTCATGTCCAGCTATCAGCAGGTCGGTACTGATGGCAGCGATTTGAGAATTTTGGAGAATTTGTGTCCGGAATAACCGCGTCTGACTGGCGAGACAAGCGTATGCGGCTCTCTTGGATTTTATTAAAATACTGTAGTTGACATTTTTATGGTTCTTTTCCTGATTTCCTGGGTTTATTCATTTTTACGTATAAAACTTCGACTACAAGCCCGAAACGGGTATGGAATTTTATAACCCAATTTGCAAATTAGTGGATTTTACAGCGTCCAATAAAAAAAATCCTCAAGAGTTTCCTCCGCCCAGGCAGCTGAGGCAAACAGTTGATTCAGGATGACCTCATCTCGAGGTGATCTGCCTCCGATCGTGCAAGCCCACACGCTTCCTGAGGTGGCCCACACAAAAGTCCGTCCTGCTGTGTCCGCAGGTGAATGCGGCTTTCATCACGACTTCCTCAGCTAGAGACTGGAATTTATAACCGGATTCTGAAAAGCCGAATCAGGTATTGTCAATCACTTGTGAAGACATCAGTTCAGAACTTTAGTATTCTCAGTTAAGTTCCTACATCAGCATAGAAATTGGAAGTTGCCGATCACACGGTTTGTTAGGTATAATACACAGATAGGGCCCGGTTTCGGGTCTTAGCCCATCATCAGCCTCTGCAAATTTACAAAAAACACGTGTCAAAATTGGTCCTATATTTAAGCAATTATTTAAGATCTGCTTACGAGATTGGATACTTATGTGGTTTTAATTTAAGTGAATTCAGTGAAGTAAATTTAAGTGAATGTAATGAGGTCAAAATAGGTTAATGATATCTAAATAAAAAAAGTCTTACTTTCCGGTAGAGTACTACAAACGGATCGCCCGTTCACCCACTGTAGAGTTAAGGTGGAATTCGGAAGTGTACTGGAGTCTTATTGTACTGGGCTTATTGTGCGAAAAAGGTAGGGCGGGTGGGGGGAGGGGGATTTTCAAATTTGATCGAAAAGCGTTGAATGGGTTACATCTGTTTCTTGTTAAGGCAGTTTGCAGTTTGGAAAGAATGATTAATTTCAATATTTTGGTTTATTACTTTCAATAATGAACCTTTGGAATCGAGCGTGAAAACAAAACCTCTAACCCCCCCCCTCACAAAATTTGATGGTTTACGTTTAAAGGTATTTAGAATCCGAAAATTCAATAAAAGAATTTCTGTCCGCCGTACTCCGTACTGAGCACTTTTCTTAGTTACCATGAAAAAAAAAAAAAAAAAAAAAGAAATTCGGGTTATAGGTTCCGTTCGGGGTCTAGTTGGTCCTCGAAGCTCGGCGTTACTGTCAGTCATCTCTAAGGGGTTCAAAATAGGGGTTGACATTTTCAGAACGCCGTATCTCGAAAACTTCTGATTGAAGGGTATTGTTTTTTTTACGTCGTTAAATTTGTCTTGAGCTAAACAATTTTTTGAGACCAAAAAGCACCAAAAAGCTTCATCTACACGATCGTGAATCAAACGGTATAAATCCGGCCCGGATATCATCACTAGGGAGTACCTGATTATAATCAAGGATGGCTGTATGAAGTCGAGTTGGTTGTTCTGCGATATTATTTCATTTGAAAGTGATGGACTATTGGATTTTGTTGGTAGGTACTTCTGATACTTGAACAAACGTTGAAGTATTATTGATGGGTAAATTATTACACTACAGCAAATTATTATACAACGGTAAGTTATTACACAACGGTTCATCTACCAAGAAGGGGCTGGATTTTGTTGATCGGTACTTTTGTAACTTGACCAACTGTTGAAGTGTTATTGATGGGCAAGTTGTGATCTGTGCTTCGCAGAATTAAGTACTACATGATCCTACGAAGCACAGAAGTGCGTGTGGATCTGCGCGTTGTGTCTCCAACGAAACCGGCCCTGACAACAGGGGGCCTACTCTCTGAAACAGATAGTGAAAGAGATTATCTATTATGAAAACTTCCCAGGAGAGATAGTCTCCCTCAGGCGGCAGTCTCTTATAATGTCTCCCGGGTTCGTCTATTTTACTGAATGGCTCCGGGGGCTTACATCAACCCGTAATTGAACGTTTTTACCCATGAACCGATAATATGTGTATGTTTTTAATGAACAATCGACTTGCCTTTAAGAGCTTTAAGAGCTTTTTATGAACAAACTCACACCAAAATGGCCGATATATGGTAGCGGATGAACGAAGGATGATACATGATATCACTATCAAACAAACGAGAAATGAGAAAGAGACAGCTAATTTGGTGTAAATGCCAAGACGGCCGCCAACTCTCTCTTTTGGAAGTTATTGAATAGCCCTGTCATGGATACTATAAAATCTCTTTGCCAAAGGAAGAGGCGGACTGAAAAGAGATATGTCTCTTTTGCATAGTGAATAGGCCCCCAGGGTTATCTTGAATATGATTTGGAAAACCTGGAGGCCTATTCGCTAACAGAGATAGTTAAAAGAGATTATTTATTTTGAAAATCTTCTGGGAGAGATAGTCTCTTCCAATGTCTCCCAGGTTCGTCTGTTTTACTAAATAGCTCTCAACCCGTACTTGGACGTTTTTACTCATGAATCGATAATATGTATATATTTTTTAAAGAACAATCGGCATACCTTTGAGAGATGGCAAGGCATACATCAAAATTACCGATATGGTAGTGGATTAACGAAGGATGATACATGATATGACTACTAAACAAGCAAGAAATGAGAAAGAGACTCTCTCTTCCGAAAAAAGACACCTAATTAGGTGTCTCCCTAAAAGAGATCGAAAATGCCAAGATGGCCGCCAACTCTCTCTTTTAGAAGTTACTGAATAACTCCGTCATGGATACTATTAAAAAATCTCTTTTTCCAAAAGAGAGAGTCGGACCGAAAAGAGATGTCTCTTTTGCTTAGTGAATAGGCCCCCAGGGCTTCTTGAATATGATTTGGAAAACCTAGATTTGTTTTGGGAAACCTTGAACTAGAATTTCTACTTGATTCTACGATGCACAGAAGTGCGTGTGGATCTGCGCGTTGTGTCTCGGAAGAACATCAGGGCTGACAACAGGGGGGGCCTACTCTCTAAAACAGATAGTGAAAAGAGATTATCTATTATGCAAACTTCCCAGGAGAGATACTCGCATACTCCTATGGTAGTGGATTAACGAAGGATGATACATGACATGACTACTAAACAAGCAAGAAATGAGAAAGAGACTCTCTTTCTCGAGAAAAGACACCTAATTAGGCATCTCTTTGAAAGAGATCGAAAATGCCAAGATGGCCACCAACTCTCTCTTTTAGAAATACCTGAATAATCCTGTCATGGATACTATAAAAATCTCTTTTGCCACAAGAGAGAGCCGGACCGAAAAGAGATGTCTCTTTTGCATAGTGAATAGGCCCCCTAGATTTGTTTTGGGAAACCTTGAGCTGGAATTTCTGCGAGATCCTACGAAGCACAGAACTGCGCGTGGATCGGTGTTGCTGTGTCTCGAAGGAAACCGGCCCTGACAACAGAACTCGTCAAGTCCTCAAGTGAAGTCGGGCTTGACGGACGGCGAAGCTGCGGTGGACCATCCACATCCATCTCCATCTCCCATCCTCGCCTTCTCCGATCAAAAAACCTTCCGAATGGACGGTTTAGAGGGGGATTTGAGGCTCCTCGACCACCCCTCCCCTCTCACACATTTGACGTCACCCGTTTGGCAAGATCCGCGGAAGGTGGAGCTGCAAGCTCAGTCGAGCCGCGGAACCCTCACAATCCCAAGTCTCCCTCCCCTAACCCCCCCATCAAGTGAATCGTTCCGAGCGACCTTATTAGTTATTTCGTATTTTTGGTTCAGTGGACGAATAAGTTTTTGTGTGATTTTACTGTCAAGTTTGTGGAGGCTGCGGCAACTGATCCCGAGCATCGACAGGACTTTGTGTTTACTCCCAGAAAATAACACAGGTACGTGACCTTCATTAAGGCTTAAGTACTAATCATTCATTTTTATTTATTTAGTTTTTTACTGATTTTTACTGATTTTTGCTGTACCATCGTATTTTGCACACTGAAGCATCCAGTTTCGTTTTACACAATCAGAAATTGAAAAAAATATTCTGTAAGCACCCATTTTCTTATCAAGACAAACTTTAATGACACCACTCGAAGCAGGTTGAAAAGTATTCAATTTTTTCAGATTTTAAAACTTGAGTCGCATTTTTCAAGTCGCTATTTGAAGAAGAACTTCAAAAGCCTTAGAATATGATTTGATTGAAAAGAGATGTAGGTATACTTTCGTGAGGTGTAAAGGATCAACGCAGACAAATATTGCACCAACAAAAATTTTGGGTTGTCCAGTAATAAATTCACCGATTAAATGAAGTACTCCAGTACTTTGCGTCTATTCCAAGTCCTCCATAGGGTGAACACCGAGTGACTTTATTAGTTATTTTGAATTTTTGGCTCGGTGACCCAGGTTTTGGGTCGTTTTTGAATCGTTGCTACACCGCACGTGGACCAAATTTGGTGTTTACTTCAAGCAAATAAATAACAGAGGTTGAAGTATGCGACTGTTATTCTGGCGACTCGTCACTGCCATTCCTACTGTGATTTCCATTAATCTTCGTCTCGTCTATCCTCGAATATATTCCTGCTCTCTCGTTAACTGCAAGGAATCAAAACGTTGTTAAACTGGCCAATCAAAATAAAAATGTTTCAACAGATCTGTACGAAATTTGGAGTGTGGAAGGAAGGGTATTCATCAGTTCTTCATTTTTCCTTTTTTCAAGAAAAACGCCGACTCTACCTCATTTTAAAGTCGGGATGTTCTGCGATGTATTCCGTGCCGATTATGACCGCGAGCTATGACCATAGTGATGATACTAAAACTATCATTTAGGTACATCCGTTTTCTACTAGGTCTCAGGTAACCACCTCCGAGCGTAATAACTTCAGGAGCAAAAAAAACTAGGTATACAAAATCTAGAAGTAATCCAAAAACTAGGTATGCAAAATCTGGAAGTAATCCCAATTTATGGTTTATTTAAAGATGATTATATTATTATATAGGTACCTACAGCTTTCTTTTGCCATCACTGACTTCAAAATTTTCCGATTTTCAGAAGGTCTTCAATAATTCATTTAAAGATTAAAACCATAAGACAATAAAAATCGTATGATTTATCAAATTCCGCGATGTCATGTCCTGATGGACGATAGGGCGACCCACTCGATCGCTACAGAGGTCATCGATCGAATCATCGATTTCCGGATAAACGCAGTATTTGGTTTTCCCGACACTCAGTCGGTTGAGGGAACAACTATGGAAATCCTATATGGGTGCAGAGATGTGGGTGAAGGTGATATCCAAGGTTACGGGTTTGGTCCGATCCTAAGCTCATAAATGGCGATGCAACTTCTTCCGCGCACCTTCCAAGATCGCAAACGGTTCAATGTTTTTCATGGAGCTGAAAACGACAGAGTAGACGCATTCGTACGTACTATTAGTTACACATAATTTTTGAGCGAAAAGACTAAATTTCTTACGTCATTTTTGCAGACATTTAGGCACCTACTGTAAACATTGTACAGGAGACCATCTCAAAACGCAGAAAATATACATCCAGTGATCTCTATAAAGAGGGCGCGCCGATTATTAGCCAGTCATAATAATGTTATAGTAAATAGCGTAAGAAGGTACGGAAAGAAAATTACCGAAATGGCCTGAATCCGTCGGCATTTTTATAGGAAACGGTCTACTCGCTTTAGCGCATGAGTAATTTTGGTTTACAAAATGCTCTTCCGTGTTTTTTAAACCTGATTTTCGAAAGAAATTAGTTGCAGCGTCAGACTTTTCGCGATAACAAATTAAACATCTTCCATTTCAACGGGAAATTTTGACGAGAAAATTATTGTGAAGGGGGAACGAGCCAAAAAATAAATAGGACAAACAAACGCTGCTTTTGAAGGAACGCCAAAAACCCTATATTTACTTTCTAGGAAATTTCACTCTCGGCGCGGTTATTAATTACCTTTTTTTCCCCGTAATTTTCTTGAGCGTGCGCTATGGAATGAACGGCGTGAGCCTCAGCTGTGTCAACAGCGTTCCGATCCTGACGAAAATAGTTCACGAAGTCACGTCATCGGGCCAATCAAGGCCAATGTCAAAGGTCGCTAGTTGCGTTCGTTATGATGTTTATTTTTACCAGGATTGCCAGGATTGTGCGCAAGCCAGGTATCTCAAGAAAGAACGACGAACAGGACGATTGTGCTGTATGAGGTAAGTTTAGGTGAACGCGTCGAAAAGTGTGAGAGTTTGGCTTTCCAGAGGTCCCTGAACAGAGGAATTTCCCTGGGATTAGTGACACAATCAGCTAAGACCGACAAAATTATGAGATCCGGTTCTGTTGCCAAAAACCATCAAGACCATACAAATAGTTGTCAAAACCATCAAGACCATACAAATAGTTGGCAAAAACCATCAATACCGTACAAATAGTTGTCAAAAACCATCAAGACCGTACAAGTAGTTGTCAAAAACCATCAAGACCATACAAATAGTTGTCAAAAACCATCAAGACCATACAAATAGTTGTCAAAAACCATCAATACCATACAAATAGTTGTCAAAACCATCAAGACCATACAAATAGTTGGCAAAAACCATCAAGACCATACAAATAGTTGTCAAAAACCATCAAGACCATACAAATAGTTGTCAAAAACCATCAATACCATACAAATAGTTGTCAAAACCATCAAGACCATACAAATAGTTGGCAAAAACCATCAAGACCATACAAATAGTTGTCAAAAACCATCAAGACCTTACAAATAGTTGTCAAAAACCATCAATACCGTACAAATAGTTGTCAAAAACCATCAAAACCCCACAAATAGTTGTCAAAAACCATCAAGACCATAAAAATAGTTGTCAAAACCATCAAGACCATACAAATAGCTGCCATAAACCATCAAGACCATACAAATAGTTGCCAAAAACTATCAGGACCATACGAATGGTTGTCAAAAACCATCAATATCATACAAATAGTTGTCAAAAACCACCAAGACCATACAAATAGTTGTCAAAAACCATCAAGACCATACAAATATTTGCCAAAAACCATCAACACCATACGGAAATATTCAAAGTCTTTGACTCTATTAGGTAGGCCTAACCTACCTAATCAAATTCTTGACGTCTTCCATTCCCTCTAATTTTCTCTTTTACTTTTCATTTTATCCCCCCGTCCTTTTACTGATCTCCGGCCGACACATTTGCATATATGTTGATAGCTACCTGTGTTTCAGTTATCCTAAGACATAAATCATCTCCGTTCAAAAAACGCTGCAAAGTCCTTGTCACATGGGGTTTATTATTCTACAGAAATGTTGGCTGTACATTTATTGTTTGTTTCATGTGAAATAATTGAAATAGCTATTTCTGATGGTTTCCACCAATTTTGGCCCCCAAAACACAAATTAGGTAGGTACGATCTTTTTTTTTTTCAAATTAACTTTGATCATTGGTAGTGCCATTTAATCGTCTTGATCCACGTGTTGACACTTTTTATAGTGTTATTCTACAAACTGATGGTGATTTCAGACGATTTCGCAGGTTTTTGACTCATACAAAATCAATTTTGGGAGCTGAACATCTGGTACAACCTCAATTTTCCACTCCTTGGCCAAAATCGACCTCATATTCGATCTTCTCGTCCCCAAAAACATGGAAAACGATACCTCAAAAGCTCATGTTACCAACATGTTGCTAAAACGCAAAAAGTACCTATTTTTACACACATTTTCACTCACAACACCCCTGGGAATATTCCGATCGGGCTGAAAAGTTTCGGGACACAACTAGGGCCCAAATGGAGCATGTGTGCGAAAGAACGACTTTTTTAGACCGAAAATGAAGCCTGTACACGTGATACGGCGGACGGCGGACGGCGGACGGCGGACGGCGGACGGACATTGCATTTTTTGAATCTACACACCTTGAAACGGAAAAGAAAAAAGTTTGAGGGGGTGTTATAAAAATTTTTTGCTGAGCGATTACATAGGTGTATTATTCAGAGAATAATAAACCAAAATAACTAGACTCATACGACATAACGTTAGGTGGTGTAGTTTTGTGGTTTTCTTCCAGTAAATTAATGGCTCCTACCTCTGTGAAAAAACTCGTATAACTACCGAGGTACCGAATTAAAAGAATAAATGAAAAAAGAGAAGAGCAAAACGTCTGTTGGCGAAAAACCTGCTCCGCCTCAGGCTGATACAAGTTCCCTCGTCGCGGTGATTTCTGGCTCTTTGCATGCTTATTAAGTGGCCGTTTGATTCTTTAAATTATTAGCCCGTCCTGTACATTCACAATACCACGGATATCACTGGCAACTGCTAGAAGGAATAACCGACGGATTAATACTCATAATATGCCCATGCAAATTGGTTTGCGTAGAGTATTCGGGACAAGCCGTTGACTGCTAAAGGGAGCGATGCTTATATTAATACTCGTATACATATTATCAACTCGCATACCATAATATATTAATGGGATCTCAAACTCAAATCCCAGCTTTTTCGGGTCTAATGCTGCAAATCCGCGACTTCGTGGACCCGAGGTTTCGTGAATGTACCTCCAGAAATCCTTTGAGCTTCCCGAGCGCTGGAGGACGCCATTTGATTTCAGTGAGTCCGTAGGTTCTGAATCCCATTAATTTTGTCCATTATGTTCAACAGGTAGAGTATTGAACCTTTGGAATCGATAGGATAGTGAAATTTCGTTTGCAGAGGCCCCATTTGGGGTCTAACTGGTCCGCGAAGCCGGGCGTTACTGTCAGTCATCGTTAAGGGATGAAAATTAGGGGTTGAAATATTCAAAATGGCGTAGCACGAAAACTTCCAATAGACTTCCAGTCATTTTTATGACATTTCTGAATTGATTCCGAATCTTAGGATTTCTTGAGACCACCCGAGGCATTGAACGTACGGCCGTTCGCACTAAAGCCCTGAGGATTGAAACGAATAGCTTCGTCAACATGAGCGTGAATCATACGTATACTGATAATAATAATATTTTCATTGCGCATAGGCTTTACAATTCTCACCTCGCGCGCAATATTAGCGACACTAAAATAACTTAAACATAGTAGAAACATAGGAAAAAAAATGGAGTACAAAAATACAATGTCAAACAAACCCAATACAAATCAGTAAATTGAGAGGAGTATACACAATTCTAACGATGGAACACCTGACTATAATCATGCATGACAGTATGGAACCGAGTTTATTGTTCCGTCATAATCATTTCGTTTGAAGAATTTGAAATAGGTAAATTAATACCGATCAAGAAAATACAAAATAACCATCCTCCATTTGAAGAAGGATGGTTATTTTGTATTTTTTTGATCGGATGGTAATTTTGAGGAAGGATGGGTATTTGCATTTTTTTGATCGGATGGTTACTTTGAAGAAGGATGGTTATTTTGAACTTGAAATAGGTAAAAAAGTACCGATCAACAAAATGCAAAATAACCATCCTTCATTTTCACCTACCTATTTGTTGAGGTACAAGTTTGGTACTGTTCGCGGCCAAACGAACCATCCAAATTGAGTGAAAATTTGAGAATATGTCGATGGTCCTACTTAGGTTCCGGGAGCATCATAATTCCAAATACACTGCCAAGGTGATTGCACAGGAGCTTCCTCGTCACAATCAGAGTGACCCATTATAAAATAGAACAGACTCGGAAGCAAAATAACATAACATTACATTACATTACATAACATTACATAACGTTAAATATACATATTACATAACATTACATTACATAACATAACATTACATAACATTACATGAAATATACATATTATACATAACATGACTTCCATAATACATTACGTCCATTATACATAACTAGCCTGACCGCTCGCTTCGCTCGCTATCCGAGATTCGCTGTACGCAGTATCGTGGAACCAACAAACGACGGAAAAATCCCATACCCTACCGGGTATTTTTGCCCAATTTTATCAAAATCCGTCAAGCCATTCAGGAGTTGACCATGGTCGACCATATTTCCGCTATGGTCAGGGAATTAAAAATGCGCCTACGTTCAACTTGGGAGGCTACCGGATATTGCTGCCAAATTTGGTCGATATCCGTTGAGCAATTCGGGATTCGACCATGGAGGGGCCCATGGATGCGCTAAGGTCGACCGCGGGGGTAGTCCGAAGGGTCGATCGTAGATAGAATTTCACGTAGATTACGAATACGCGATAAAAAATAGGGGTTACCATTTCAATTAACGAAGTTGACCATGGTCGACCATAGTTCCGCTATGGTCAGGGAATTAAAAATGCGACGTTGCACAACTTGGGAGCCTACTGGATATTCGTGCCAAATTTGGTCGATATCCGTCAAGCCATTCAGGAGTTGACCATGGTCGACCATAGTTCCGCTATGGTCAGGGAATTAAAAATGCGACGTTGCACAACTTGGGAGCCTACTGGATATTCGTGCCAAATTTGGTCGATATCCGTTGAGCAATTCGGGATTCGACCATGGAGGGGCCCATGGATGCGCTATGGTCGACCGCGGGGGTAGTCCGAAGGGTCGATCGTAGATAGAATTTCACGTAGATTACGAATACGCGATAAAAAATAGGGGTTACCATTTCAATTAACGAAGTTGACCATGGTCGACCATAGTTCCGCTATGGTCAGGGAATTGAAAATGCGACGTTGCACAACTTGGGAGCCTACTGGATATTCGTGCCAAATTTGGTCGATATCCGTCGAGCCGTTTGGCCGTGCATAGAAGGACAGACAGACAGACAGAGCGCATGCGCAGGGCGAACCGCTGGCTCTATCATGTTGAAATTTATATGGGACCTCAATGGGCCCTACCCGCTTAATCCCTGAGAATTACATTGGAATTGGGTGAAATCTTTGGTTACTACGGCTGTAACAAGGACATTGAATCTATTTCACGCCAGCGCATGCGCAGAGCGCACCGAGGGTCCGATCATGCTGAAATTCATACTGGAACTCACTAGGCCTTGTCCAAACAACCCTTGAAAATTTGAGCGAAATTGAATCAAAATTGTGAAAGTTATGCGTGTTTGTTGAATTTAACGTTAGCGCATGCGCAGGGCGTACCGCTGGATCAATCATGTTGAAATTTGTATGGGACCTCAAGGGGCCTTATCCGCACCATCCCTCAAAATTTGAGCTGAATCAATTCAAAATCGTGGAAGTTATGGCTGTAACAAGGAAATGCGGACAGACTCACAGACTCACAGACTCACAGATTCACAGACTCACAGACTCACAGACTCACAGACCGACAGACACGGAACCAAATTTGTTCAGTAGGCTTTGAAACGCAAAATGCAAGTGGAAATTTTGATTTCTGAAGACAAAAATTTTTTGGCTCACGAAAGTGAACACAAGGCTTCCGCTGCTTCGCAGACTCGGAAGCAAAATGACCGGCCGAATGTTCGACCGGTCGAAATGGCGCATTACTTACAAGTAGGTAGTTACCTGTAAGGGCCTTCCTGGAGGAAGCACGAGGGTAGGTACTGACCACAAAAACGGTGATCTGCGCTGCAGGGGATAAAGAAAAAAGCCGTTGTGCAATAATTTGCAGCGTTTTTCTTCCGTTTTTGGCTCAACTGGAGGTTCTATTTATTATTTTATTTTGTTTATTTGGTTCTTATTCTGTGAATAATACACCTATGCATTCGCCCAGAAAAAAAACTTCTTGAACACCTCCTCAACATTTTTCATTACATTTCA
The DNA here is from genome assembly GCA_954871275.1 of Leptopterna dolabrata. Taxonomy (NCBI): domain Eukaryota; kingdom Metazoa; phylum Arthropoda; class Insecta; order Hemiptera; family Miridae; genus Leptopterna; species Leptopterna dolabrata. The sequence continues at coordinate 62,698 of CATPAC010000289.1, read as the reverse complement.
AGGTGCGTAGATTGAGAAAATGCATACGGCGCCGTGCGCCGTATCATTCATATATCTAACCTCCAGTTTTGGTTCGTTTTTTATAAGTCAAAAACTTGGGAAATTGTCTTAAATCACCATAAATTTATATGTATAATGACACTAAAAGTAGTAGGTATACAGGTGAATCAAGACAATTAAATGACACTATCAATGATCAAAGATCAAAGATTAAATTACACTATCAAGATAAGATCAACTAAGATCACCATTAAGATAAGATCAAAGATCAATCAATAAATTCACTATTAAGATAAGATCAAAAATATCAAAGATCAAGATATCAAAGATTAAGATCAAGATATCAAAGATTAAGGTCAAGATATCAAAGATTAATATCAAGATATCAAGGATTAAGGTCAAGAGATCAAAGATCAAAGTTTAAATGACAATATCAATGATCAAAGATAATTTGACAAAAATAGGAGCCTAATTCGAGTTCAAAATTGAAGGAAACCATCAAAAATAGCATTTTCAATCATCGCACATGAAAGAAACAATAAATGAACAGCCAACATTTCTGTGTGTATGTCCAGTAGAATAATAAACCCATGTGACAAGGACTTTGCAGTGTTTTTTTACGAATAAATGGGTAGGTACCATCATTGACAATAATTAGTAATAACAACTTTCTAAATTACAATAAGGGGGGGGGGGGGCATTCAAAACGTAGTTGGTTGTTCGTCTAATTACCTGTCTACCAATAGTAACACGAAACCTCGAGGTCAGGTGCCCTACCTACAGTAATTTTACTCCTCTGTTTGTCTCGGCGAGGTTCGCTGCAACAGTTCTCAGTTATCATGCAAATAATATTGCGCTGTCACTAGGTCGGGTCAAGGTTACGAATAGCAGGAAACAGAAACCCTTGTCGGCTTTTCGCGATGATCAAGCGATCCACATCATTTGAAGTTAACTGGTTATAAATCAGGGTCCAAAATAGCGAAATCCAACATACATTGGTGCAGTTTTATACCTAATACCTATGAAGCCTTAACATCAGGAAAATTCATGGTTATCTTAGCGTAGTGCAACCTTCAGAAAAAAGAGACATGTTTTGGTACAGCCTATTAATTACGAATTATAACTGATCAATTCGCATAGCATAATTATCTGTAATATTTTAAACACTGAAACCTAATGATTCCTTTAGAACAGAGGTTCCCAACCAGTGTGCCGCAGCACACTGGTGTGCCCTGAAGTCCCTGCAGGTGTGCCGCGAAATTTTACCGTCTTTTTTACTAGTATTTACTTTTTTAATTCATTTACAATACGTCCTAGAAAGTATTTAATAATGAAGGGTCACCAAGCACAAATATCGCATTAGATATGGTGTCACTATTTTTAATTAGACGGACATTCTGTTTTATACTCCATTATTTTGTATTATCAACTCGTCTCATTTAACACAAAATATATGTGTTTGTAAGTGCGTTACAATTTTGTTTTCTTCATTTTCCTAATTAGTTTCCATAATGAGCACAGCATTAACTCAATGAATTACCTATGTTTTAAATTATATTTTTAAAGAAAGTAACATAGTAAAAAAATCACATAACAATACATTATGATTATACTCATTATATTATGGAGATTATTTACCCAAGTGTGCCGTGGCTGAACTAGTTTTTAAGTTAGTGCGCCTCAAGCTAAAAAAGGTTGGGAACCGCTGCTTTAGAAGATGCTTCATTATTCTAGGGACGGAAAACAAGGTATACTTCAGGCAAGATCGATATTTTGATGTTATCGCCGGATATTGCTATCTAACAGGTGTTCATATTGTCACTCGTGAAGCCAAAGTGATAGGTACACGTAATGGTGTGACAGAAGAATTCACGTAAGGTAATTGAATTCAGCATTCTAATAAATTGGATTTCAAAATTGGCACATAGCCACGTATATTTTTCTCAATCTTCAACCGTGAGATGGGTAAAGTCCTGTGTTGCCTTATATTTCGTAGATATTCCACTTGCTCTAATAAACATAAATCTCGCAGGTGAAATGGTTTGTACATAAGGATATACCTAATAACGCTGCAAAGTCCTTGTCACATGGGTTTATTATTCTACTGGACCTACCTAATAAATGTTGGCTGTTCATTTATTGTTTCTTTCATGTGCAATACCTAATGAAAATTGCTATTTTTGATTGTTTCCACCAATTTTGGCACCAAAAAACTCGAAGTAAAACGGAGTTATTGAAAGGTGGTCTATTTCCAGGAATTCACGAACAATTAACAGTTAATTGTTATATTATAATAACTCTTAAGAGTTATTGTTTGTTACTAGCGAGGGTTTGATCACCGAAACCGGTATAACAGTGTGTTTTTCGCGCTTTTTCGTGTATTAGTGGAAATAGACAACCATTCGGTAACTCCGCTTTTCTTTGAAAAGGATTTCCACGATTTCTTCACGAGTGATTTAGTTTGCAGTCGTAACATCTACCTGAGTAGCTATTTCAACATTCGCTATTTCGATGGTTTCCGAAAGACAAGAACTATTGCATTCATATGATGATGAAGAGCGTATAGTTCATGAACGACACCACCAAAAACTCGAATCAGGCTCCTATTATTGACCGATTATCTTTGATCGTCGACAGTGCCATTTAATTGTATTTAGCCACCTGTTAATATTACTTCTAGTGTTATTATATAAGTTTATGGTGATTCCAGAAATTTCCGAGGTTTTTGACTCGTAAAAAATCAATTTTGGGAGCTGAAACTTAATTAGACCTTCACTCACTGGTCAAAATCAACTTCATATTCGATCTCCTAAGCCTAAAAAAACATGGAAAACCATACATCACAAGCCGAAGTTCACTGAAAACTCAAAAACACCTAATTTTCCACCCATTTTTCTCCCATGACACCCTTGGGTATATTCCGATCGGCCTGCAAAGTTTCAGAACACAGCTAGGGCCCAAATGGAGCCTGTGTGCGAAAGCACGCATTTTTTAGACCGAAAATAAAGGTAGACAATTTTATGGATGATACGACGTACGGCTATTTCCAAAAATACTATGTAATTTTTGGAATCTACGCACCTTGAAATGCAAAAGGAAAACAATTTAACGGGTGCCCCGCAAATTTTTTGCTGACCAAATTGATATAGGTGAATTATTTATTCACAGAAAATTAAACAAAATGCAAAAGAAGACGCTAATCACACGGCAGAACGCAAGACGAATAAGTAGCAGATGGCGTGATTGGCCAAATGACGTTCCCTGACGAGTGTTGGGCGTTCAGGCTTCTGGTTCAGCACACTAAGGTGATCCGATTTGGCAGAGATTATCCAGACACGACTAAACGTTGAAGTCACCGCCATATTAGGCCCGCTGATCCGAGCTGGCAAAATGAGATCATCCTTTAGGAGCGGAGAAAGAGGGCTAGGGCTTCAGGGAAATTCTTGAATAATCTTCACGCTTGTCCGTAGCGGACAGGTAATGAGATGATGTATGTGAATAATTGAGTGATGATACTCATATGATGACGGACTGATTTCATCATGTTCTAAAAACGCTGCAAAGTGAAATGAAATGAAATGAATTTTATTTCCACAAAATAAAAATAAATATACACAATGTAACTTAGATGGTAACGGAAATATTATCCCCCAATAAGAGCATGTTGCCCGCGTTAGGGGGAAGAGTCGGCTAAACATTTTGCTTTATTTTTATTTTTTTTCAAATGTACCAACTTGCAACATTAATCAAGCACTCATTGGTAACATGTAAATTATATTATTTTATGGTGTATAATTGTATTTATAATTATTGACATATAACACAATTAATAAACCTATTGCTCAATACAGCTTGAGTAAGTTTACATTTGAAAACTAGTGGTAGAGATAATGTGAAACGACAGAAAAATCAATTACATGAGAACTAATTAAATTGTATAAATCTAAGCATGCTAATTTGTTAAGAAGTGTTTCTTCAAAATAGAACAAGAATTTATTGGTGAGTCTAGCAGTTTAGTTTTTAATAAAGTAGGCAATTTATTAAAAGATAAAATTCCTTTGTAGCAGTAAGAGTTTTGGGCTGCCGTCGTTTGGAAGGGGGGGACACAGATAAATTTATTAGTCTTATATCTAGTAGTAATTTCGTGTTGAGGATGAATGAACAGTTTCTCTTTTAATATCTGTTTTATGTTATTCATTTGCAATAAATTATCGAAATTCAAAATTCCTAACGTTTTAAAAATTGGTTCGGTATGCGCTATCCATTTACTTCCACTAATAATTCTTATCAACATTTTTTGTGCTATGATTACAGGTTTCAGAGTAGAGATGTATGACCCACCCCAATTTGGAAGTCCATACAATAGAACTGATTGCACTAATGCGTGGTAGAGCAACTTCATTAGTTTCAAATTTAATATTCTTTTCAGGCGTGAAAAAACGAAGATAAGTTTACGGAGTCGTCTAGTAACATAGCTTATGTTGGTAGACCATTTCATATTACTGTCCATATGGATACCTAGGTATTTCGTTTTTTCAGATCTAGTCACAGGCGGACAATCCAAACAAGTATAAATGTCACACTTTGGTCCATGTAAGTTCAATTTTAAGCTTAACGGAGGACTAGATGCCGATGCTAAAGCAAACGGGAGCCATACGGTTTTATTTAAATTTAACGTTAATTTATTTTCAATTAACCATGAGTTAATAATTTGGAACCCCCTTTCAGCAAGTTCAACGGTACTGGTCCAGCTGCCTGAGGAAAAATATAATACTGAATCATCAGCAAACAATATCGTCTTACCCCCAGCAGCTAGGAACCCAATTTCGTTTATGTACAAGATGAAAAAAATCGGTCCAAGTACGGTGCCTTGTGGGATCCCGTACTCACCTAAAGTATTGAACGAACCCTGAACTCCATTTAACTTCACACATTGAGTTCTATTGAATAAGTAACTCCTGACCCACTCTAGAGGTGTAGAGTTGATTCCTAAATTTTCCATTTTTTTCAGCAATTTGTCGTGGGAGATGGTATCAAAAGTCCTTGTCACATGGGTTTATTATTCTATTGGACACACCTACAGAAATGTTGGCTGTTCATTTATTGTATCTTTCATGTGCAGTTATTGAAATGGCTATTTTTGATGGTTTCCACCAATTTTGGCCCCCAAAAACACGAATCTGGCTGGGGTTTTTTTTTAATAACAGATTATCTATAATCATTGATAGTGCAATTTCATTGCGATTCACCTGCTGATACTAATTCTAATGTTAACATACAAATGTATGGTGATTTCAGAAAATTTCCCAGGTTTTTGACTCATAAAAAATGGATTTCGGGAGCTTGACTTTCGTTACAACCTCAATTCTTCACTCTTCGGTCAATATCCACCTAAAATTCGGTCTTCTCGCCCTAAAAAACATGGAAAACGATACCTCACAAGCTCATGCTCACTAAAACCTCAAAAATCCCTCGAAAACCCCTATTTTTACACAAATTTCTCTCCCATAACACCCCTGGGTGTATGCCGATCGGGCTGTCCAGCTTCGGAGCACAACCAGGACCCAAATGTGTTCCCAAATGGGGACCCAAACTGTGTGCGGAAGAACGGCGATTTTAGAGCAAAATTTAACGAAAGTTTAAGGCTGAAACTTCGTTACAACCTCAATTTTCCACTCTTTGGTCAAAATCGACTTCATATTCGGCCTTCTCGCCCTAAAATAAACATGGAAAACAATATCTCAAAAGCTCATGTTACTAAAACACAAAAAATTCCTATTTTTATACCCATTTTCACTCCTAACACCCTTGGGAATATTCCGATCGGGCTGCAAAATTTCGCGACAGAACTAAGGCGCAAATGGAGCATCCGAAAGAACGAATTTTTTAGACCAAAAAAGCCGGTATGCGTGATATGGCGTATGGCGAACGGACATTGCATTTTCTGAATCTACGCACCTTTAAACGTAAAAGAAAAAAATTGGAGGGGGTGTTAGAATAATTTTTTGCTGAGCGAATACATAGGTGTATTATTCACAGAATAATAAACCAAAACGACACGACGGCGTGGCGTTACAAACAATACCCCTGTGCCTGAGAGATACCTAACTACATGTAGGAATCGATTATGTCTAGAATCATCCATCGGGGTTATCAATCGATAATCTTCACGTAAAAATTGTATGCATAGGCTACCGCTTTGTTTTCATTCGTTGTCCGGGTGCGTTCATACAAGCGACCTTGCCACAGTAAACTCATTTCATTCGCATCTCGTATCTAATTGAACGTTTCGTCATCCTAACTGCGAACTACTGCTAATTGAGACTAGACAACTACGCAATTTTTAGCGCGTGGCATATAAATACCGACCAAGGTCCAAAGCAAAAACACCGATGATTTATTTGAATCAAGTTCAAAGAGTGTTTATTCGAAAGAGCGGTTATTTACAACAAAAGAATGGTGACAAACAGTGGTACATGATGTAATGAATTTTTGATAAAAACGCTGCAAATCATTACACAAAGGTTAATTATTTACCTGTATAGATGCCCCTTCTGCGTAGTTCACTGATTCCTGTGGTCAACACCCTCGAGCTCCCCCCAGGAAAGCCCTAAATCGAGTACTGGAGCCGGCCTCGGTATTAAAATTTGATACAAATGCGCGGGATTCAATAATTCAATCATTAAGTATGGGGCAGCCCTCCCCAATGTGCGTTAAACTTCGTCCTCAATCGGGCTCCTTCCCATTTGATATCTTGGGCGGGTATAGGATGTTTGTTAAATAAAGTGTTTGCATTGATCATTAAGTATTTTGTAGTTATTCATGAAGCGTAAGGCAAATAATAAACCGTTGTGTAATAATTTACCTGTATAGGTGCCCCTTCTACGTTGATAGTATAATGAACCGATGTGCAATAATTTACCTTTGAGTAATAATTTACCGTTGTGTAATAATTTGCCCACCAGTAATACTTCAACGGTCGTTCAAGTTGCAAAAGTCATCATCATTAGTCTTGATTTAGATTTTCCTACATTTTTCATATTAAAAAACAGCTATTTTGTTTGCTGCTAAGTCAAGTTGTAGGTACCTAGCTATTATTTGCGTTCTTTTACTTAAATTAGGTAGGTACCCTCAAATCAAGGTCCTCGATTATTATATCTTTTTCAATAGACGAAAATATCTATAATGGTTTTGTGCAACGAATTGTCTTTTTCTTGATACCCAATATCCAGTGTCCACAAAACATCATCATTAGTCTTGATTTAGATTTTCCTGCATTTTTCATATTAAAAAACAGCTATTTTGTTTGCTGCTAAGTCAAGTTGTAGGTACCTAGCTATTATTTGCGTTCTTTTACTTAAATTAGGTAGGTACCCCTCAAATCAAGGTCCTCGATTATTATATCTTTTTCAATAGACGAAAATATCTATAATGGTTTTGTGCAACGAATTGTCTTTTTCTTGATACCCAATATCCAGTGTCCACAAAACATCATCATTAGTCTTGATTTAGATTTTCCTGCATTTTTCATATTAAAAAACAGCTATTTTGTTTGCTGCTAAGTCAAGTTGTAGGTACCTAGCTATTATTTGCGTTCTTTTACTTAAATTAGGTAGGTACCCTCAAATCAAGGTCCTCGATTATTATATCTTTTTCAATAGACGAAAATATCTATAATGGTTTTGTGCAACGAATTGTCTTTTTCTTGATACCCAATATCCAGTGTCCACAAAACATCATCATTAGTCTTGATTTAGATTTTACTGCATTTTTCATGTTTAAAGACAGCTGTGTTTTTCTCCTAAGTCATATTGTAGGTACCTAGCTATTACGTGCGTTCCTTTACTTGAATTAGGTAGGTACCCCTCAAATCAAGGTCCCCGATTATTATCTCTTTTTCAATATACGAAAATATCTATAATGGTTTTGTGCAACGAATTGTCTTTTTCTTGATACCCAATATCCAGTGTCCACAAAACATCATCATTAGTCTTGATTTAGATTTTCCTGCATTTTTCATATTAAAAAACAGCTATTTTGTTTGCTGCTAAGTCAAGTTGTAGGTACCTAGCTATTATTTGCGTTCTTTTACTTAAATTAGGTAGGTACCCCTCAAATCAAGGTCCTCGATTATTATATCTTTTTCAATAGACGAAAATATCTATAATGGTTTTGTGCAACGAATTGTCTTTTTCTTGATACCCAATATCCAGTGTCCACAAAACATCATCATTAGTCTTGATTTAGATTTTACTGCATTTTTCATGTTTAAAGACAGCTGTGTTTTTCTCCTAAGTCATATTGTAGGTACCTAGCTATTACGTGCGTTCCTTTACTTGAATTAGGTAGGTACCCCTCAAATCAAGGTCCTCGATTATTATATCTTTTTCAATAGACGAAAATATCTATAATGGTTTTGTGCAACGAATTGTCTTTTTCTTGATACCCAATATCCAGTGTCCACAAAACATCATCATTAGTCTTGATTTAGATTTTACTGCATTTTTCATGTTTAAAGACAGCTGTGTTTTTCTCCTAAGTCATATTGTAGGTACCTAGCTATTACGTGCGTTCCTTTACTTGAATTAGGTAGGTACCCCTCAAATCAAGGTCCTCGATTATTATATCTTTTTCAATAGACGAAAATATCTATAATGGTTTTGTGCAACGAATTGTCTTTTTCTTGATACCCAATATCCAGTGTCCACAAAACATCATCATTAGTCTTGATTTAGATTTTACTGCATTTTTCATGTTTAAAGACAGCTGTGTTTTTCTCCTAAGTCATATTGTAGGTACCTAGCTATTACGTGCGTTCCTTTACTTGAATTAGGTAGGTACCCCTCAAATCAAGGTCCTCGATTATTATATCTTTTTCAATAGACGAAAATATCTATAATGGTTTTGTGCAACGAATTGTCTTTTTCTTGATACCCAATATCCAGTGTCCACAAAACATCATCATTAGTCTTGATTTAGATTTTACTGCATTTTTCATGTTTAAAGACAGCTGTGTTTTTCTCCTAAGTCATATTGTAGGTACCTAGCTATTACGTGCGTTCCTTTACTTGAATTAGGTAGGTACCCCTCAAATCAAGGTCCCCGATTATTATCTCTTTTTCAATATACGAAAATATCTATAATGGTTTTGTGCAACGAATTGTCTTTTTCTTGATACCCAATATCCAGTGTCCACAAAACATCATCATTAGTCTTGATTTAGATTTTCCTGCATTTTTCATATTAAAAAACAGCTATTTTGTTTGCTGCTAAGTCAAGTTGTAGGTACCTAGCTATTATTTGCGTTCTTTTACTTAAATTAGGTAGGTACCCCTCAAATCAAGGTCCTCGATTATTATATCTTTTTCAATAGACGAAAATATCTATAATGGTTTTGTGCAACGAATTGTCTTTTTCTTGATACCCAATATCCAGTGTCCACAAAACATCATCATTAGTCTTGATTTAGATTTTACTGCATTTTTCATGTTTAAAGACAGCTGTGTTTTTCTCCTAAGTCATATTGTAGGTACCTAGCTATTACGTGCGTTCCTTTACTTGAATTAGGTAGGTACCCCTCAAATCAAGGTCCTCGATTATTATATCTTTTTCAATAGACGAAAATATCTATAATGGTTTTGTGCAACGAATTGTCTTTTTCTTGATACCCAATATCCAGTGTCCACAAAACATCATCATTAGTCTTGATTTAGATTTTACTGCATTTTTCATGTTTAAAGACAGCTGTGTTTTTCTCCTAAGTCATATTGTAGGTACCTAGCTATTACGTGCGTTCCTTTACTTGAATTAGGTAGGTACCCCTCAAATCAAGGTCCTCGATTATTATATCTTTTTCAATAGACGAAAATATCTATAATGGTTTTGTGCAACGAATTGTCTTTTTCTTGATACCCAATATCCAGTGTCCACAAAACATCATCATTAGTCTTGATTTAGATTTTACTGCATTTTTCATGTTTAAAGACAGCTGTGTTTTTCTCCTAAGTCATATTGTAGGTACCTAGCTATTACGTGCGTTCCTTTACTTGAATTAGGTAGGTACCCCTCAAATCAAGGTCCTCGATTATTATATCTTTTTCAATAGACGAAAATATCTATAATGGTTTTGTGCAACGAATTGTCTTTTTCTTGATACCCAATATCCAGTGTCCACAAAACATCATCATTAGTCTTGATTTAGATTTTACTGCATTTTTCATGTTTAAAGACAGCTGTGTTTTTCTCCTAAGTCATATTGTAGGTACCTAGCTATTACGTGCGTTCCTTTACTTGAATTAGGTAGGTACCCCTCAAATCAAGGTCCCCGATTATTATCTCTTTTTCAATATACGAAAATATCTATAATGGTTTTGTGCAACGAATTGTCTTTTTCTTGATACCCAATATCCAGTGTCCACAAAACATCATCATTAGTCTTGATTTAGATTTTCCTGCATTTTTCATATTAAAAAACAGCTATTTTGTTTGCTGCTAAGTCAAGTTGTAGGTACCTAGCTATTATTTGCGTTCTTTTACTTAAATTAGGTAGGTACCCCTCAAATCAAGGTCCTCGATTATTATATCTTTTTCAATAGACGAAAATATCTATAATGGTTTTGTGCAACGAATTGTCTTTTTCTTGATACCCAATATCCAGTGTCCACAAAACATCATCATTAGTCTTGATTTAGATTTTACTGCATTTTTCATGTTTAAAGACAGCTGTGTTTTTCTCCTAAGTCATATTGTAGGTACCTAGCTATTACGTGCGTTCCTTTACTTGAATTAGGTAGGTACCCCTCAAATCAAGGTCCCCGATTATTATCTCTTTTTCAATATACGAAAATATTTATATGGTTTTGTGGTAACGAATTGTCTTTTTCTTGACATCAAACATCCAATGTCCACAAAACATCATCAGCTTAAACCTACGTGTAGAAAGGAAACACCTTGAATGGTATTTACAACGTTCTCATCTGGATGGGTACAGTTCGAGTGGTCCTTCTTTTCATGTCCGTTAATACCAGTAACCAAATAATTATATGGTTCCAAATAGCTGGTGTCACGGGCATGAGAAACTCAGCTGTTCAGAAGTGATTTGTCCATGAAACGGCCATTATTAGGGGTGGCGATGTGAAGATGGTAAACTTCGAGGTATAAAAGATATATCAAATTTCAACTCCAAAACAAGGGAAAAGTTGTACGGTCCCAATCAATGTAGAAACGGGTTAACACAGCAGACGGATTCGTCCCACGGGTGTGGGCCAAGGATGGCCATCCTACGCATTTTCATCCACAAAAATTCCAAGAGCGAATACAGAATAATTAGGTAGGTACCAAATCTTTCAAGTTGTTTTCAAAAAATATCTCACAGGCTAAAATGGTAGGTAACGCTCAGTCCATTCTAGTTTTCTCTTACTTTCAAATACTCCGGTCACGACAAAGTCCCCGCAGACGGCGGCGATTGTTGTGAAACGTTTCGACTCTCAGAAATAAAACAAAATATCTCCCGAAAGAATATCGCGGCCTGTTTGGCCGATCGTGACCGCCCGAGCCAAATTTAGCCGTCGCGCCTGACCGCTTTCAAACAGGGAAAAACGCCCGTCGACAAGATTTCATGAAATCGAAAAATCAATGCATAGAGCGAAATTTTGGTGGGTAAACGTCAAAAAATTCAGAAATGACGGGAAACCCGCACGAAATAAGGTTGTATTTATTCACTCAATTTTAGAACTCTAAGATTTAAACATGAAAATACCTGAGTTTATTTTGGTACGAGGTAATGAAAGACTTATTATTCCAGAATCTTTTTCACACATTTCAACAAGTTCCGTAACACAAACCGTAGTACTAATTTTTTCTGCCAAACTGCCTTTTGGATGGAAAACACGATATATTTCCGGGTTAAAATATTTTAACAGATCCCTCGCACTTCACTGTTTTCCTCGCATCCAAATTTCAACCTCACTATTTTGAAATATTTCATCAAAATTACGTATTTACTGATTGGCCCGTTACATTTCTTAGTAACACAGATAATACAGAAATATCCGTTGCCATGATTATGCTGGTTGGCCCGTTAAATTTTTCTTTGACAAATTTCAGAATGAGCCTCAGCCTAAAAGCAGATCCATGTTAAAAATTTTACTTTGCATACGATTAAGAAAAAAAAACCGCAGTCATGCAGCATGGCTATAAGAGCGAATTTTCGAAGAAATAACTGATTTTATGTAAAACTGTTTTATCTCAAGAAATAACCACGTTCCTTCATCTTCAAAGTGCTCCAGTTTGAGAACGGAATGAGATATCGCAATTCTGATTTCACCATCGTGTTCAGTGTACAAAAACCTTTACAATGAAGTGTCACTTGTCAGACTGTTTCATTTTGGGAATTTTTGGGCAATTTTTCCCCCCTAAAACTCCCCAAAACTCCCCCTTAGAGTGACCCGATTCTGCCCATCTACGAACTTAGCCTGTCGATTGCCAAGACAGATTTTTCGTGCAAATTTGAACTTTTTATCTCAATTTTTTCGAGAGTTATCGTCTGGAATGACACATACATATATATATATATATATATATATATATATATATATATATATATATATATATATATAATTTTTGGTGTCTTTCGGCAGTGAATTCAGGATGGTCTGAAACGGATTTTGGTATAAAAATCTTTCGGAAATTCGAGTTTTAAAAATTTTGGACCGAGAACAATAGCCTCCTTTTCTTCGAAAATTCGCTAAAAGTGCACTAAGGAGCATTTTTGCAGTTGTTGAAAGCTTGTGAAAGTCCAGTCTCCAACGACCGCAATCGTCCATAAGATTTGCTGTTTATTTTACTCAAAACACAATAATAAAACTTTCTTGTTGAACAGGAGAAAAATATAACCTCTGAGGATGGAGCAAAGGTGCGCAGTGAGTGGAAATCCCATGACTGTGACCCATAACAGTGTTTTTTGCACGTTTTTTCTCTCATGGGTGTTATCCTGAATGTTTTTTTTCTTAACTACACAACCCTGTTTTGTGCCGAACCAACCACTCACTTCTCAAGCACGATAACGTCATAACGTCTGGAATTTACTGTTTGTCACTCCAAGTTCTCGGATATAAAAGCGTTTTGCCTTCAGTGTGCCTTGGATATTTGTTTTGTCTCATCGTTTTGTGGAAAAGACAGCAGCACTACTGCGAGGTACTAACCTCTTGTTATCAAGAGTTTCTTCACCTGTGCCACGTAAATAATATTTAACAATCGCCTAAGATAGGTGTTTGCATTATTGCACTCTACGTATTTTAATACTTGTTCCTTCTCCTATTGTTATTTGTTGTAGATACAGCACTAATAAATTCTAATCGAGATCTGGGAGAATACAACGGCAACAGTATGCACAACATCCTGCCAAATCCTACCTATTATTGATGATTATCAGAATTTTAACTGGAAATTGGTGATTTTGTCCGACTTTGAACCGTTTTGAGACTTCTAGCAGTACTTTTTTCGGCATGAAGTGTTTACCATCTTGACCAGCAAGCTCCGAGTTCGACCTACTTCCGCCATCTGATGTTTATCTCGCGCCTCCAACGTTCCCTTTGAGGATTCGAGTCTAGAAAAATAAGCGCGGTTCTGTTTTATGCATACAATAAACATCGCTACTTTTCCTTTCCCTACAGCCTGCTCCTGGGTTTACAGCTGACGATCATTTTTACTGAGAAACTGGTTGGCATTATAAACGAGCCTACATTATAAACCTGCTAGAGTCTTGTGCGGAAGAAACATATAATCTAGCATAAATACTGTAAAACAGTCCTTTTCACTATGGTGATTACCCACCTTTGTAAAGGTAACTTCAAACTTAGAGCGTAACCACTGTTTGGTGTGCTGCTGATGGCTGGCACAGCTTGCAACGCTTTTGTTGAGGCTGAGTTAGTCTTTATAACCAGAGGTGATTCTTTATTCAGTTCCAAAACGTCCCTAGTCCAAAATTTTGGTGCCTAGAGCTCCAAAAATACCAAAGAACATAGAAAGTTGTGCATTTTCGCCAGAAACAAATAAGTCTTATTCTCATGTCTTCAAATTCGCTCTATCAGTACATACACAAATTTTGACTGTGGAGTAAAATAATAAATTCTGACTTGACTGGCAGTTTAACGTATGCGTTAGCTTTCACAATTCAATCATCTTCAACAATCCAGATTCTTTACCACTATTCAAACAACATACTACTATTAACTGACGATAAAATTAACGGAATGTAACACGTGTTCACGTTTTAAACTAACGCATCAGTTCAAAAAGCACTGAAATCCACTGATAGCACCGATCTCTGCAAATTGATGACTTACTCGTGAAGATTAAATCATATCCCATCACGGTGACAGCCTGGTTACACGCAATTTGCACAAAAGCACTCGAATAATAACCAAATCAAACTGTTGTTAAGTCACCTGTTCCCTTGTTGATAACATTAACCCAATTTGCCAGTCTTAATGCAATTTTTAACGTTACAATAATTATATAAATTCGGAACAATAACGTCTAAGTATCAGGATGTTCATGCAGCTTTTTTGTTACAGAGTATACGCCATGCCGCTCCTCAGCTCTTGTTGTGGGCTGTCCCTCAAATTCGGCACCATTTTCAGTGGTGTCCTAGGAATGGTAAATCTCCAAATATACATCGATATATCAGTTTTTACATGGTTTCAAATTCAACCTTTGTTTTAAGAAGCGGTTAATAATCGAAAAAATGAACAAGTCTTCGCGGTTTTATATTGTTTACTGGCTATGTCAGGTCACTTACCGAATCACGACGGTAGATACCTAACCTAGTAAATCAAAATCCATTAGTAATTTATAGTTTGAAAAATGAACCGAGATCTCTTACATATACTATATCTATGTAACAATTCAGGTTTTATGACAATGAAAGTCCTTTATTTTCCTTTGAAAGTTTTACTTCTGGAAAGCTTTCGGCAGTCCTCTGACTGCCATTCTCAATCCTAAAACAACAGAATGGGAAAAGACTTAGAGAAAGATACACTTTAAA
This sequence comes from Leptopterna dolabrata, assembly GCA_954871275.1. Classification (NCBI taxonomy): domain Eukaryota; kingdom Metazoa; phylum Arthropoda; class Insecta; order Hemiptera; family Miridae; genus Leptopterna; species Leptopterna dolabrata. The sequence continues at coordinate 47,652 of CATPAC010000289.1, read as the reverse complement.
CAGAAAGACAAAACTTAAATAGCTAACAATGGTATTAATTTAGTGACTATGGTGGAACTATGGAGTTTGAATTTAAATTTTAGAATGGTGTGTGATAGAAAAACATAAAAAACAGAAAAGAAAAGAAAAGAAATACTGCGCTTACCGAGAAAACTAGATAAGATCTCTGTGTGGAGGAAGGTTGGCCCACTACTGTTTGGACAACAAGACAGGGTAACCATCCTCCTCCCACTCTAGGATCCATCCAGAAGTCCTTGGTAAATACAAACAGTGTTGCCCACATCTGATTTAAAATTCACTGTGTTATTACTTTGATTAATGTGAAAGGCTTCTAGAATTTTTCTTTTTCTGAAATGTTTCTCGTTATTAATTATTTTGATATTATGGAAATCGAAATTGTGGTCTTTTTCTAAGGAGTGAATGGATAGTGCAGTGGTATTTCTTTTCTTTTGTACATCATATTTGTGTTGGTACAACCTTCTCTTTAACCATTGTCCGGTTTCACCAATATAGATAGAATTACAATCTTTACAATTTATTTGATATACTAAGCCTGATTTATTCTCTGTCGGGGTTTTATCTTTTTTATTAGTAAAAAATTTTGATTTGATGCTATCATTACTTTTATGTCCTATTTTCACATTTGGCACAATTTCTTTTATTACATTCTGAATTTTATGACTAGTTTCCCCTAAATAAGGGAAAGAGAAAAATAGTGAGGGAGAAGCAATAGTTTGTGGGATGTTGTTTTGGATGTTGTCAATTTCATTTTTGATGGGGTTTTCTATTAGTTTTGTGGGGTAGGAATTATCTTGTAAAATACTGGTGATTTCTGGGATCAATTCACTATGGAATTGGTGGTGATAGCATCAAATCAAAATTTTTTACTAATAAAAAAGATGAAACCCCGACAGAGAATAAATCAGGCTTAGTATATCAAATAAATTGTAAAGATTGTAATTCTATCTATATTGGTGAAACCGGACAATGGTTAAAGAGAAGGTTGTACCAACACAAATATGATGTACAAAAGAAAAGAAATACCACTGCACTATCCATTCACTCCTTAGAAAAAGACCACAATTTCGATTTCCATAATATCAAAATAATTAATAACGAGAAACATTTCAGAAAAAGAAAAATTCTAGAAGCCTTTCACATTAATCAAAGTAATAACACAGTGAATTTTAAATCAGATGTGGGCAACACTGTTTGTATTTACCAAGGACTTCTGGATGGATCCTAGAGTGGGAGGAGGATGGTTACCCTGTCTTGTTGTCCAAACAGTAGTGGGCCAACCTTCCTCCACACAGAGATCTTATCTAGTTTTCTCGGTAAGCGCAGTATTTCTTTTCTTTTCTTTTCTGTTTTTTATGTTTTTCTATCACACACCATTCTAAAATTTAAATTCAAACTCCATAGTTCCACCATAGTCACTAAATTAATACCATTGTTAGCTATTTAAGTTTTGTCTTTCTGTTTAAAGTGTATCTTTCTCTAAGTCTTTTCCCATTCTGTTGTTTTAGGATTGAGAATGGCAGTCAGAGGACTGCCGAAAGCTTTCCAGAAGTAAAACTTTCAAAGGAAAATAAAGGACTTTCATTGTCATAAAACCTGAATTGTTGGTAAACCAAAAAGTCCCAAAAAAAGAACCAAAATATATTATATCTATGTATGTCTTACGTATATTATTTATATATTATATATTATTATATTTATTTTAAGCTCTCAACATGGCATGCTATTTATTTGAAACACATACATCATACCATATTCATCAATATGGTCTGTTATTCATTCTGTATAAAAATACCATATTCATCAGAGCAATGTATTAATTTTCAGCTAATTGGCGCTTCTACGTTGATTTTCATTTTACTGTCCAAGAACGTCAAAATGAGGACAATCGTCATTGATACCCTACCACCAGAAATTGGTTAGTGAAATGCATTTTTTCGTGTACCCATTTCTTTTTTTTTCGTAAGTTTCGCCCTTTCACTGGCCTACCGCGCTAGCGCATCCCGCCATTTCTAAAAATAGTGTTGAGTGGGTTCGAAACGGGCCCCGAAGATATACAGCTTCTAAATTGAGCATCCGACAGGTTAAACTGGGTTATGCATGAAAAGTGAAGAAAAGCTGAATCTGTTATAGCCAGGAACTCACGATACTGTCCAAAGAGGATGTGCACAAGTGGTAGTTTAGTTCTGGTAAATACGAAAAGGGAATTATTATAATGTGAATGAAACAGAATATCTCCTTATTTCGCCTTGAAACACGTCTCCCCAAAAAGGTCTTATAGAGTTTAATTATTATGATTCTCAATGAATAACATTTATGACCTCGAACCGCAAATTTATTACAGTCCATTGGTGGCAATTGAAACCAGTGGACGATTTCCATTTATGAAGTTTCATATTCGTGTTTCTAGTGAATTAGGTATCTGTCAAAGTCAAAGTATGGAAACTCACGCATCTGAGTGTGGTAGACTACTTATTTAGACTAGGTACTTATCTATCCAAAATATATTTTCCTATGAATTTCAAAACACTCTGATCATTGGTAAGACCACTGCGCGTGCGCAAACGCGAAAACGAGGTAGTCAGTTTCTCACGAATAAATGGTCCGATTATGTTCAAATTCGGTGAGTAGCTAGGGTGTAGCTTCTAGATGGTCTTCTCTGCATTTCAAAACGCTCGGATCATTGGTATGACCACTGCGCATGCGCGAACGCGAAAACCGCGTTAATCAATTTCTTACGAACCGGTGTCCCGATTTTGATCAAACTTGACGGGTAGCTGGGGCGTGGAAAGATTTGACCATGAGTACAGGCACTGCGCATGCGCCAATACGAATCCGAGGTACCTATTCAATTACTCACGAATAAATCACCCGATAATGCTCAAACAGAAGTCAGTACCATATATATACAGGGCATCCATACAGGGGAATAATAAACTGTTTGCAGCGTTATATATTTATATATAATTTGTTATATATATATATATATATATAATATATAATATATAATTAGCAGCATTTTCAATTATGGTATCCAACAATAGTTCATCATTCAGTCAATTGGGAGAGTAGCATTATCTTTGAAGTGTCACATCCGTGTTTCTATTGAATAATTCATCAAATGGCGTGGTAAGGTATAATACTTTGTTATCTTTTGCTACCTTTACCGAGTCCTGCTTTCTGACGTCCACGAGAACCAATGCCTACGTAAGAGTGACTTATAAAACATTCTGTTTATTATTAATTTATTGTAATTCATGTTTAACTAATCTAATGCTTATTGTTCTGTTTTCAGTTCGAATTATATTGGCCATAAATTTAGTGATGACGATATTCATATCATTGCTGTTGGTCATCGGAGCGCTGAAGGTGAGATAAATACGATTTTTTTTTTTCAGAGGGGTAATTACTAAAACCCAGGAAAAATGAATTTGTAATTCAGACGATTTTTTTCTTCTTATTATATCCTGCCAACTTCATCGACATGAATTTCGCCATTCACGAAATGTGTTGCTCAACTGAACCTGAAAAAGAGGATTGCAAAAAGAGCTAAAAAGGCAGAAAGACAGAGATTGAAATTTGGCGACCTGGGTATCGCACATGGATTCGTCACACAAAAACGCTGCAAATCCCTACACAGCGGTTTACTATTTTGTACAGAACAGCCTTCTGTTACAGATCACAGCTCTCTGTATAGATAACCCTTCTATGTACTGTTGTATAGGTACATATTATGTAGATCGCAGACTCTCCGTAGGTTAGTACCTAACCCCGTACTCGTTACAAGGTAACTACCTAAATCACGTCTTAAATGTTGCTAAAATAATTCTGTCGATGACAAACAGTAGCTAAAATGGCAAAAAGAAACACAAAGAATGAAGTTCTGAAGGGAAATTGTTGATGTGGAGTGAGAAAAAAAAAAATTCAGCCCTGTAGGGTTTTGATTCCCGGAACTTTAGCGTATCAGTTCGTCAGTTAGACCACTACGCTATATCGTCCGGCTAGCAAGAGACCAGCGATGTGCGCTCTCAACACAGCTCGATGCCTGCATACACTCTGCTCTTTACGGCAAATTGTACAGCAAATTTTATGGCAACATCGTAGAATGCTCCGGATGGTCTCAAAAATTCAGAAAAAAAATCGAACTATTTAAAAAATGCGAGAAAACCCACACCTAAAAATACAGTTTTCCGCGATAGGGACACTGGACATTTCAAACCCTCCTTTTCACCCCTTAGAGTTGAGTGACAGCAACGCCGAGCTTCGCGGACCAACAAGAGCCCAAACGGGACACACATACCAAATTATTCGATATATTCGTATTCTACATACCTTGAAACGTAAACCATCAAATTGTGAGGGGGGCGGGGGTTAAACTTTTCTTTTCTTTTTCATGGTCGATTCCAGAGGTATATTATTGAAAATAATATACGAAAAGACGCAAACCAACCTATGGTTTTATACGGGTTTATGCGGTGGAATGGTCAGAAATGTTGTTGTAAGTGGTTAATAATTTCTCCTACTCAATACCTAAGTTGAAAAAATATAGGATAAGTACCCAAGTGTTAGTTCTCCAGGCGTAGGTTGTCCCGTTCCACTGGTAATTGAGGCCATCAGGGGAACCCTTCATTTTCAACTCAGGCTTCTGAGGGGCGAGAAGGGTCCCGAAAAAACGCTGCAAAATCCTTTTCACATGGGTTTATTATACTATTGGACGTACCTACAGTAATGTTGGCTGTTCATTCACTGTTTCTTTCATGTGCAACAATTGAAATGGCTATTTTTGATGGTTTCCACTAATTTTAGCCCCGCAAAACACGAATTAGGTACGCTCCTTTTTTTTCAAAATATCTTGGATCATTGATAGTGCCATTTAATCGTCTTGATTCACGTGTTGACACTTTTCTGGTGTTATTATACAAATTGATGGTGATTTCAGACGATTTCCCAGGTTTTTGAATCATATAAAAATCAATTTTGGGAGCTGAACCTTTGGTAGAACTTCAGTTTTCCACTCTTCGATCAAAATCAACCAAACATTCGGTATTCTCGCCGTAAAAAACATCGAAAACGATACTTGAAAAGCTCAAGTTCACCAAAACCTCAAAAATCCCTCGAAAACCCCTATTTTTACACTCATTTTCTCCCATATCACCCCTGGGTGTATTCTGATCGGGCTGCCGAGCTTTGAAGCACAACTAGGACACCAATTTATTCCCAAATGGGGACCCAAACTGTGTGCGGAAGAACGGCGATTTTAGAGCAAAATTTAACGTAAATTTAAGGCTGAAACTTCGTTAGAACCTCAATTTTCCACTCTTTGGTTAAAATGGACTTCATATTCGGTCTTCTCGTCCACAAAAACATGGAAAACGATACCTCAAAAGCTCATGTTACTATACGAGTAAAACACAAAAAATAGGTAGGTACCTATTTTTATACCCATTTTCACTCATAACACCCCTGGGAATATTCCGATCGGGCTGCAAAGTTTCGGGACACAATTAGGGCCCAAATGGAGCAAGTGTGCGAAAGGACGAATTTTTTAGACCGAAAATGAAGCCGGTACACGTGATACGGCGTACGGCGGCCGGACATTGCATTTTGGTTTATTATTCTATGAATAATAATACACCTATGTATTCGCTCAGCAAAAAATTTTTGTAACACCCCCTCAAAATTTTTTCTTTTCCGTTTCAAGGTGCGTAGATTCCAAAAATGCAATGTCCGTCCGCCCTACGCCGTATCACGTGTACCATTTTAGGTCTAAAAAAAGTCGTTCTTTCGCACACATGCTCCATTTGGGCCCTAGTTGTGTCCCAAAACTTTTCAGCCCGATCGGAATATACCCAAGGGTGTTATGAGTGAAAATGTGTGTAAAAATAGGTACCTACTTTTTACGTTTTAGTTTACATGTTAGTAACACGTGCTTTTGAGGTATCGTTTTCCATGTTTTTGGGGACGAGAAGACCGAATATGAAGTCGATTTTGACCAAAGACGCGGAAATTGAGGTTTTACCAAAGGTTCAGCTCCCAAAATTGGTTTTTTATGAGTCAAAAACCTGGAAAACTGTCTGAAATCACCATCAATGTGTACAATAACATTGGAAAACGCTGCAAAGTCCTTGTCACATGGGTTTATTATTCTATTGGAGTTCTAGAGATTCTTGTTGGCTGTTAAATTTATTGTTTCTTTCATGTGGAATGATTGAAATAGATATTTCTGATGATTTCCACCAATTTTGGCCCCCAAAACATGAAATAGGTACGCTTTTTTTTCTCTTTTTTTTTAGATCATCTTTGATCATTGGTAGTGGCATTTAATGGTCTTGATTCACCTGTTTACACTTTTTCCAATGTTATTATACACATTGATGGTGATTTCAGACAGTTTTCAAGGTTTTGACTCATAAAAAACCAATTTTGGGAGCTGAACCTTTGGTAAAACCTCAATTTCCGCGTCTTTGGACAAAATCGACTTCATATTCGGTCTTCTCGTCCCCAAAAACATGGAAAAAGATACCTCAAAAGCTCATTTTACTAACATGTTGATAAAACGCAAAAAGTAGACTATTTTTACACACATTTTCACTCATAACATCCCTGGGTATATTCCGATCGGGCTGAAAAGTTTCGGGACACAACTAGGGCCCAAATGGAGCATGTGTGCGAAAGAACGATTTTTTTAGATCGAAAATGAAGCCTGTACACGTGATACGGCGGACGGCGGACGGACATTGCATTTTGGTTTATTATTCTGTGAATAATACACCTATGTATTCGCTCAGCAAACAATTTTTATAACACCCCCTCAAAATTTTTTCTTTTCCGTTTCAAGGTGCGTAGATTCCAAAAATGCAATGTCCGTCCGCCGTCCGCCGTCCGCCGTACGCCGCATCACGTGTACAGGCTTCATTTTCGGTCTAAAAAAGTCGTTCTTTCGCACACATGCTCCATTTGGGCCCTAGTTGTGTCCCGAAACTTTTCAGCCCGATCGGAATATACCCAGGGGTGTTATAAGTGAAAATGTGTATAAAAATAGGTACTTTTTGCGTTTTAACAACATGTTAGTAACATGAGCTTTTGAGGTATCGTTTTCCATGTTTTTGAGGACGAGAAGACCGAATATGAAGTCGATTTTGACCAAAGACGCGGAAATTGAGGTTTTACCAAAGGTTCAGCTCCCAAAATTGGTTTTTTATGAGTCAAAAACCTTGAAAACTGTCTGAAATCACCATCAATGTGTACAATAACATTGGAAAAAGTGTAAACAGGTGAATCAAGACCATTAAATGCCACTACCAATGATCAAAGATGATCTAAAAAAAAGAGAAAAAAAAGCGTACCTATTTCATGTTTTGGGGGCCAAAATTGGTGGAAATCATCAGAAATAGCTATTTCAATCATTCCACATGAAAGAAACAATACATTTAACAGCCAACAAAAATCTCGTGTTTTAGTAACATAGCTTTTGAGGTATCGTTTTTCATGTTTTTGGGGACGAGAAGACCGAATATGAAGTCGATTTTGACCAAAGAGTGGAAAATTGAGGTTCTACCAGATGTTCAGCTCCCAAAATTGATTTTTTATGAGTCAAAAACCTGCGAAATCGTCTGAAATCACCATCAGTTTGTATAATAACACTGGAAAAAGTTTCAACTCGTGGATCAATACGACTAAATGGCACTACCAATGATCAACGATAATTTGAAAAAAAAAAGGAGCGTACTACCTAATTTAAGTTTTGGGGGCCAAAATTGGTGGAAACCACCAGAAATAGCTATTTCAATTGTTGCACATGAATGAAACAATAAATGAACAGCCAACATTTCTGTAGGTAAGTCCAGTAGAATAATAAACCCATGTGACAAGGACTTTGCAGCGTTTTTGGAATCTACGCACCTTGAAACGGAAAAGAAAAAATTTTGAGGGGGTGTTATAAAAATTTTTTGCTGAGCGAATACATAGGTGTATTATTCACAGAATAATAAACCAAAAGCTTCAGCAGTCTCGCTCCAGTGTTAGCTATCGAAGTCCACTTGCAAATCGCATTACATCAAACCAAATTTGAGCGTCACGTTAGAAATCTTAGGTAACCAGGCGGAAAATGGGGTGTAAAATCCTGATGAAGATGGAAGGAAGGTCAGTTGTAGGAACCGATAGAGTTGGCGGCGCAAGATTGTGAGCAGAAACTAATTCCACGGGCTTTCGTGATCCATTAGCAGTGATGAAACTTCCCTCCGGGTGAGTGCGGAACCCTGGCTGATGGAGCCCGAAGATTCAGGTCAATTGAATGTTTCATTTTCTCGACCCTCCCATTTCCACGGATTATGGAAAGTGTAAATACAGGCTGCTCGGTCGTCAAAAAAATGTTGCTTGCCATCAGTTCTTTTCATTAATTTGGTGGTTTTGCAACGAAATAATGGGAGGAATGCTGGAAATAGTTTTAAACCCTTTTATGTACTTCCAGTAAGAACATACTAAGCCCCCCCCCCCCCTCTGGATGCCTGGAACAGCCGCCATTATGAACAATAAAGAGAAAATGGTTTATTTTGGTTTATTATCCGGTGGATAATTCACCTATGTATTCGCTCAGCACGAAATTTTTATAACACCCCCTCAAAATTTTTTCTTTTACGTAGCTTCCAAAACGGTGCAAAGTCCTTGTCACATGGGTTTATTATTCTACTGGACATACCTACAGAAATGTTGGCTGTTCATTTATTGTTTCTTTCATGTGAAATAATTGAAATAGCTATTTCTGATGGTTTCCACCAATTTTGGCCCCCAAAACACAAATTAGGTACGCTCCTTTTAATTTTTTTTTTCAAATTATCTTTGATCATTGGTAGTACCATTTAATCGTCTTGATCCATGTGTCGACACTTTTTCCAGTGTTATTATACAAATTGATGGTGATTTCAGACGATTTCCCAGGTTTTTGCCTCATAAAAAATCAATTTTGGCAGCTGAACCTTTGGTAGAACCCCAATTTTCCACTCTTTCGTCCAAATCAACTTCATATTTGGTCTTCTCGTCCCCAAAAACATGGAAAAAGATACCTCAACAGCTCATGTTACTAACATGTTACTAAAACACAAAAAGTACCAATTTTTATCCACATTTTCATCCATAACACCCCTGGGTATATTCCGATAGGGCTGCAAAGTTTCGGGACACAACTAGGGCCCAAATGGAGCATGTGTGCGAAAGAACGAATTTTTTAGACCGAAAATGAAGCCGGTACACGTGAAACGGCGGACCTAAGTATGTATTCGCCCAGCAAAAAATTTTTATAACACCCCCTCAAACTTTTTTCTTTTCCGTTTCAAGGTGCGTAGATTCCAAAAATGCAATGTCCGTCCGCCGTCCGCCGTATCACGTGTACAGGCTTCATTTTCGATCTAAAAAAATCGTTCTTTCGCACACATGCTCCATTTGGGCCCTAGTTGTGTCCCGAAACTTTTCAGCCCGATCGGAATATACCCAGAGGTATTATGAGTGAAAATGTGTGTAAAAATAGGTACTTTTTGCGTTTTAGTAACATGTTAGTAACATGAGCTTCTGAGATATCATTTTCCATGTTTTCGGTTCGTAACTTATCCAGACAAATAAAGAAATGTCTAGGTAAGGTAGGTAGGTATGTCTACGTGGCATGGGCTGTGCCACCAGAGCATCGATTCTCCTGATTCAGACAGGTACTTGGAACGATGAGAACACCGTATAGGTCCCTTATCAGTAGTTTTTAGAAATTCAAGATCGTGTTAATCACTAAGTTCAATCAAATAGGTAGAACCTCCCAAGTAGATACCTGAATTCGTGATTTTGTTACACTCGCGTTTATAGTTATAGGGAAATACGACTTAAATCAAGGGAAATAACAGAGTTGTATTCACCTTTAGTAGCGGATGATCCGTGAATGAAGGTGGTAGAACCCAAATCGCATCACTAATAATCAAAAACACTGATCAATACGGGCCAACCTGCACTCACGTGAGGTATCGGAGTGTCCATATCACTTCTCGCGGTTATTCGGCGGATAATACCGAGACGATTCCAGGAGAAAGCACACCAAAAATAATTTATATAATGTAATCCAGGAATAAAGACGCATTTTGACGACCGCATACCAACCAGTAGCGGGTGATCAACGGACTGACTTCAGAAAGTATCAGCAGGGTGGGCCTTGGTAGGTATATTTACTTAATATTTTCTCCTTTCATTTATCTGAATACTCATTGTATTTTTCGGTTCGGAACTGCTCAAAACAGTTAAAGAAATGTGTAGGTAAGGTAGGTAGGTATGTCTACGTGGCATGGGCTGTGCCACCAGAGCGACGATTCTCCTGATTCACACAGGTACTCGGAACGATGAGAACACTAAAAAATCTTATAGATGGTTTTTGGAAATTCAAATCAAATAGGTCGAAACTTCCAACTAGGTAGATAGGTACCTAAATTCATAATTACTATCTTCGACATGATAAATTATAAAGAAAATATTACTTAGAATAAACCTAAATAACATAATTTTACGGTACCTTTAGTATTGGAAGGTCGAAGAATGAAGGTGGTGGAATCCAAATCGCAGCACTGAACACAATCATCATCGGCGCGGGCCGACAATGCACCCACGTTTGTTTTCGAATTGCCCATATCACTTCTCCCGATTAAATCGGCGGATACCGAAGCGATTCGAGGAGAAAACTCACAATAACACAGTAAAATTTAGTCCAGGAATTATTCTTCTATGATGAATTTGGAATAAAAACTACCACTTACCTACCATCCGTCGCGGGTGATCGGGCCAGACTGACTAAATAGTGAGGGGTGGCAGCGTGGGGAAGGTGATGTGGCTGGGCGTGGTGGGGTAGGTAGGTATTCACTCGATTTTTGTTTATTTATTTATTTATTCATTTATTTTTTTTTTACCTGAATTTTCATTGTGTTTTTCTTTTCCTAACTGCTTCAAACAATCGAAGAAATAATATACAAGTTACTAATCTATGTGGCACTGGTTGTGCCACGAGGGCATCAGTTCACAACATGATTTAGTTACTTGGAACGATTAAAACACCAACTATACAACTATTGGTGGTTTATTGAAATTCAAGATCGCATTAATGACCAATTCCAATAAAATAGATGGAAAATTCCAAGTATTAACCTACATCTGGAGAGTTTAAGCTCTGGCGGGCAGACCCAGTGCCACGTAGATTGGTAACTTCAATCATTTCGTGGATTTTTTAGGAAAAGGGTAAAAACAGGTAAAGACAATAAGTCGGGTAAAATTAAGGGAAAAATAATTAAAGTTACAAGTACCTAAGTGCCTACTTTCCCCTCCCCACCACCTTCCCCACCTTGCCACCCCTCTCTATTAGTCAGTCCCTCGATCACCCGCGACGGATGGTAGGTTTGTGGTAGTTTTTCGTCAAAATTCATCTTTAAACAATAATTCCTGGACTAGATTATTGTGTTTTTGTGTTTTTTCTCGAATCGCCTCGGAATGATCCGCCGATTGACCGCGAAGTGGTATGGGCAATCCGATGAATAACGTGTGTGCACTGATTGGCCCGCGTTGATCAGTCGTTGTGTGTGCGGTTAGTGCTACGAACTGGATTCTACCTTCATTCTCGGATTGTACACACTACTAAAGGTACGTGCGACTTTGTTATTTTGATTTATTGTAAGTAATATTTCTTTAAATAACTACAAAGTCGAGGGTAATCATCATTAAACATACAGGTAATTATGAAACATTTTAGGTAGCAAAACTACTTATAGCAACGCAGGGGTAGGTGCATTTTTTGAAAACTAAAAAGCTATTAATTTATTATCTTGTTGCAAACTGATGCGATACGCACTTTCTCCTAGGTTTAAGCCATAGCAAATGGTAGGATGTGGAGGTGAAACTGGAGAATCCAAGTCAGGAGATCCGACTTTGGTGGCACAAGCAGTTCCAAACTGTGCATTTTCATGATTATTTGGAAATGGTACGAAGATGAACAGGAAAATACTATTGACAAGTCAGTCAAATGAAACGGAAAATTTCGTTCCTGCCTACCAACTCAATCAATGCTTGTGTGTTGTGATTTGGTTTTGTACCACCTTCATTCAAGATTCTACCACTGCTAAAGCTCCGTACTATGTTATTCGGTTTTATTGTAATATTTTCGATTATTTTTATTGTAGTATGTGTCGAGTTGACGTCTTCTTATGCTCATCGCTTAGTGGCCAGTTACGGTATTTTTTCCCTCCACCGCGCCCTAATTGTCGGACTGGAGTCATATTTCGTACATGCCCTTTCTAGAACCCTAGCCCAAGTCCTATCTGCCCCCGAAACTCAAACCCTTTCTGAGCCCATGAAGAGAGAAATTCGGCATATTCCCATACCTGTATACTTCACCAATAAAAAACTAGGTTTGTACTTGAGATTAAGGAGATTGAACTAATCTACATCACAAAAATATCATTACACTTTTACCGGGTAGTTTTTTTAAATTTTTGGTTTATTATTTTCAATAATGAACCATTGGAATCGAGCATGAAAAAAAAAAAAAAAAATTCTAACCCCCCCTCAAAATTTGATGGTTTACGTTTCAAGGTACGTAGAATCCGAAAATGCAATAAAAATATTTCTGTCTGTCCGCCGTACGCCGTACTGGCCACTTTTCTTAGTTACCATGAAACGAAATTGATGAAATTCGGGTTATAGGTTCCGTTCAAGGCCTAGTTGGTCCTCGAAGCTCGACGTTACTGTCAGTCACCTCTAAGGGGTTCAAAATAGGGGTTGAAATTTTCAAAACGCCGTATCTCGAAAACTTTTGATAGAAGGGTATGGTTTTTTTACGTTATTAAATTTGTCTCGAGCTAAAGCAATTTTTTGAGACCACCCGGAGCATTGTTCGTCCAGCCGTTCGTGTGCACCAAAAAGCTTCGTCAACACGATCGTGAATCAAACGGTATAAATCCGGCCGGGATATCATCACTAGGGAGCACATGATTATAATCAAGGATGGCTGTATGAAGTCGAGTTGGTTGTTCTACGATATTATTTCATTTTGATAAGTGATGGACTATTGGATATTGTTGGTAGGTACTTGTGAAACTTGAACAAACGTTGAAGTATTATTGATGGGTAAATTAATACACAATGGCAAATTATCACACAACGGCAAATTATTACACAACGGTGAATTATTGAACAACGGCAAATTATTACACAGCGGTTCATCTTCTGAGAAGGGGCTGGATTTTATTGATCGGTACCTACTTTTGCAACTTGACCAACCGTTGAAGTATTATTGATGGGCAAGTTATTACACAACGGCTCATTATACTTGACCACGAGGGTAGGTATTGACCACAGATAACAGTGATCTACGCAGAAGGGGCATCTATTTCACTCTACATCAACAATTTTCCTTTAGAACTTCATTATTGCGTTTCTTTTTGCCGTTTTAGTTACTCTTTGTCATCGACAGAATTATTTTAGTAACATTTAACTCGTGATTTAGGTAGGTACCTAGTAACGAGTACGGGGTTAGGTACTAACCTACGGAGGATCTGCGATCTACATAATATGTATAGAATAGTACATATATTATATGAAGGGTTATCTATACAGAGAGCTGTGATCTGTAACAGAAGGGTATTCTGTACAAAATAATAAACCTTTGTGCAGGGATTTGCAGCGTTTTTGGAATCTAAGCACCTTGAAACGGAAAAGAAAAAATTTTGAGGGGGCGTTATACAAATTTTTTGCTGAGCGAATACATATGTGTATTATTCACAGAATAATGAACCAAAATGCATGTCTGTCCACCGTCCGCCGTATCATCCATATCTACTTTGCTTTCGGTCTAAAAAAATCGTTCTTTCGCACACATGCTCCATTTGGGCCCTAGTTGTGTCCCGAAACTTTTCAGCCCGATCGAAATATACCCAGGGATGTTATGAGTGAAAAATGGGGGTAAAAATAGGGTTTTTTGGTGATGCAACATGAGCTTGTGGGGTATCGTTTTCGCTGTATCTTGGGACGTGGAGACCGAATATGAAGTCGATTTTCACCAAAGAGTGGAAAATTGAGGTTCTAACGAAATTTCAGGCTTAAATTTACCTACGTTAAATTTTGGTCCAAAGTCGCCAATCTTCCGCACTCAGTTTGGGTCCCCATTTGGGTCATAGATGTGCTCCGAAGCTCGGCAGCCCGATCGGAACACCCAGGGGTGTCATGGAAAGGGGGGGGGGGTAAGTTCAATTTAACACTAGAAAAAGTCTCAACAGGTGAATCAAGACAATTAAATGGCACTAACAATGATCTAAGATAATTTGTCAAGAAAAAGAGCCTAATTCGTGTTTTTGGGGACTAAAATTGGTGGAAACCATCAAAAATAGCTATTTCAATTATTACGCATGATAGAAACAATAAATGAACAGCCAACATTTCTGTAGGTATGTCAAGTAGAATAATGAACCCATGTGATAAGGAATTTGTAGCGTTTTTTACTGTTTTCTTGAATAGGTAACTAAAAAACTAGCGAGATATACTTACTCCATTCAAAGTTTTTAAGGAGTTTTACAACACTTCTCGCATTTTCCATAAATTTCAATATTGTGAGTAAAATGAGAACGGATCTTCCTACCAAAAAATGGACAGGTTTCTAAAAAAATTATGTATATCTCCTTCACAGCAATTTTGTGTGTGTTTTGGGTTGGTGGGGGGTACAAAACCGTGGCATGTGACGGCTCAAATCAAAGAGCTCTGCAGTGACAACACTAAAAATCCCCGAAAAAGTGAATTCTCATATTCTAGGATAAGCTCAACGTCCGACGCAAGTAAACGTATTACATTAAATGTATTATTCTAACCAGGTAAGATGAGCAGGTAATTCACCAATTACCTCCAAAATTGTGTCCTATGAGTGCACACTCATAGAAATTAGGTGAAAGAATAACGCAGTTGAGCTCCAATTTGTTACCCAAATGTCCATTAGGATTCTAGATCATGCCTGTTGATTTTAAACTCGATCGCATTCGATTTTAAAGACAGAACACACAGATCCTATATTTAAGAAATTTAATATTCTCAAGCTACCATTGTTGATTAAAATGGGCAGCGTGAAGCAAATCTTGAAGGAACAAAGTTTTAATTTCCCGGAACACGTTGTGCAAACGCGTTTCCAAATTCAAAAATGTACCTACGTCATTGCCCCAGCTTCGCGCATCAGCTGCCCTTCAATCGTATTTTTCAATAGGTTTAAGAACATTCAACAGTTTTCCACCAGCGCTTCGTCAAAATTTGCTGCTCAAGTTACACCGCTCAGATAAAATTAATTCTGTTAAAAGAAAAAAAAAGAAAAAAAAGCACTTTCTATCAATGAAAAATTATATATACCTAATCAATGTATGATCACACATCAATAACTCGCTCATTTCTCTTTTCTTTTTAAATACTAATAATTTCAAATGCCCAGTGCACCCTAATGCAAATAATCAACGTCTCTACCAACAAGTCTCCCTAACACGGGCCATGTAATTTTGTATTTTTGTTTCGCATTATGAGAATAAGGTTCATTTCATTTGGTTAACTGAGAGCAAAAAATAGTTATGTCAATTGGCCCAACATTTTCCAGGTTTACCAGCTAAAAATAACGTTGATGTGATTTATTTATTTACTAGCTGCGTACCCGCGCTTCGCAACGGTAGAACAGACACCCCCTTTAGGACAGGCCCCACTCATAACAGTTTTATGATATATTATACTATTTGAACCGACGCGTGTTGCTGCGATTTAAATAAATGGAGCCAACGGTCATGTATTTTAATATGCCTGTATCCCCCCCTCCTCAACTGATCAGAAACCTTCCCCAATGCCAACCCTAACTGCCTTTAACCCCCCCCCCCCCCCCCCCGTATCCTATGAACCCTCCCTACCTGGTTAGAAACATTCCTCAATGTTCACACAACAAATTCCCAAAGTTGCACTCCAATTGGTCAAGTAGTTTTGAAATTTCTGTGGCCCCCCCCCCCCCCTCTCATAACCTGTACCCCCCTCCCACTAACATCCTGATTGAAGTACCACTTGAATGTACTCGTCGAGCTGAATCCAGAATCTAATTACAATCGGATTTACGACCAACCGTTCAAAGTTATTATAAGCATAAACGTCCTCATAGAAGTGATTATAACACGTTTTTTAGTAGTATTTCATTCATAGCGTTTCAACGGATGGACAGATTCAAATGCGGATTTTTCATAAACCTTCCCAGATAAATTCTGCGTCAAATGGTACCAGCCGCAACTTTCTACGTTCAGCCGTTCTCAATTGATGCCGAGACAAACAAACAAACAAACAGACACTGTTTTATTACATGTATAGATTTTACTTTTACGGGAACAAGCCCAATTGAACATTAAGTGAAAATAAGGGGAAGGGAAAGCAGGGAAAAACTAAATTCACTAAGTGATGTACAGAAAGGTAGGAATTAACAGAAACTTGTCTTTGAATTCTGATGTCAGAAAGTGGTCGACAGTCAGGTTTCTATGCAAGTTTACGGATTTTTACCGAAATGGGCGGCCAGTCCGTCCCCTGCCGCCAAATTTGTATCCATAATATTATGAAGAACATGGAAGTATAATTGTGCGGCAAACTCCACACCGGAATTTTACTGAGATGAAGGTAAGATTGCGGCCCAGTTCTGGCCTCGCTGGAGTAACAGACTTCACCTCACCATCAACCAGCGCCGGATTTAGGTTTGTTGCGGCCCTGGGCCTATATCTGTAAGCGGCCCCCTCGGTATAATAAATTCAATTATTTAATATTCTTATTATAAATGTTTATTTTATAATACATAATCATTAATATTCTAGAATTTTACAAATTAACTTTTCTTGCTTTCTGAGACGAAAATTCTACAATTAATAGTCCAAAATAAAAACAGAGCCTTTGCAAAGTCCTGACAACTTTTCGCGAGATGTCGCTGTCGGTTATTTTCCTCTCTTAGCGAATACATCGCGAGATTTAAAGATGGACATAACACCATAATATGACCATAATTTCTTTCGTTCAAAACCCTAGATGTCAAAATAACGTGTACTAACCTTTGTATATATGTATGCGTTTCGTAAACCGGATTTTGTATTTATGTCCTTATATTAAAAAAACAAAAACCTCAGCCTTGCGGCCCCCTGAGGCTTGCGGCCCAGTCGGCCCAGTGGTAATCCGCCGCTGCCATCAGCACAAGATTATAAAATATTATAAAATATGAATAATGTTAGTTAGGTACCTTTCAGTGCTGGAAGATCCAAGAATACTGGAGGTGGAATTGTTGGGAGGCCGAATCAATTTGCAGAACACCAACACATTTATACACAGTCATCAAATGGCGCGGGCCAAATCAATGCACTCCCGCTACATATATACAATTGCCCAAAAAAATTAGCGGTTATAAAAGACCGAGGGGATTGGAGAGGGCACAGAAACTACGGAAAACAAAGCTTGCAATTCAGTCAGATTAATTTTGAAGGCATTTTTAGTGCTGCCACAGACTCACCAGCCCCGTTGCGCGACGGTAACTGACTCCAAAAGGTTTTCAGCCAGTGGTAGCTGTGTGGGGAGCAACTTCACACACCTACCTGAGTGACCTACGGCTACTTGGAAACGTGCAAACACCGGTCGACCCACTCGGCAGAACAACCACACGCACGCACATCCAGTTGATGTTCCAAGAAGCTGATCCCTGAGCAACAACCGTCAACTGGGGGCCCTCAAACCGCACAACTTTTTTTCAATATTCAAACGATTCCTGTCCTTGGGGACCCCTGAGTTCCAAATGGTTCCAAGTCGATAACTTGAGTCTCGATAACTCTAATTTTGACTGAAGGAAAGACTTCGTCCCCTAAACGTCTGTTTTCTAACTGCATACCTGCCATGAGTGGAAGACCCCCATACAAGGCGATAATCTGAGTCACATAGGATTAACAATCAAAATCGTATAGTTTCCAGACCGCCCTCTGAGATCCGCTAATTTGAGCCTCAAAAATTTCCTGTGGTTTGCCCGAGGTTTTCGAGATTTCTATGTTTGAATTTCAAATTCGAACAAGTTGTTTCATTTTTTTTCATGAACGGGCGAAACCCATATTAAATGCTTCATGAGGATTCTTCATTATATCGTCCTTCATTGGGCAAAATCCACCGTTCAAATCCAAAGTTCACCCCTGAACACTGAGGTTTTGTAAAGGTTACTAATGAAGTGCAACTCTTTCATCTTCCCTTATTTTTCTTTCTTCACTGTAAATTGTCACCTCTAAATTTACAAACCTGATTTAGTGAATGATGTGCGACCTAAGGGCCACTGTGCCTAATTTTACAATAAAATTTTTTACTTACTTACTTACTTACATAGATCTAAGTTTTGGTTCACCGCCTCAGACAACAATGACAATGATATTTTTTGCTATACTTGTCAAAAACAGAGAGTGCATGTTGTCAAGCACAAACTTACACAACAGAATCAGAGAGAAAAACGCTGCAAAGTCTTGTGAAATTTCGCTGTTCATTTATTGTTTCTTTCATGTGCAATTATTGAAATAGCTATGTTTGATGGTTTCCAACAATTTTGGCTCAAAAACACGAAATAAGCTCATATTATTGACAAATTACCTTTGATTATTGATAGTGCCATTTAATTGTCTTAATTCACCTGTTGATACTAATCCTAGTGTTATCATACAAGTTTATGGTGATTTCAGTTGATTTCCCATGTTTTTGACTGATACAAAATGAATTTTGGGAGCTGAACCTTAGTTACAACCACAACTCTTCAATCTTTGGTCAAAATCAACTTCATATTTGGTCTTCTCGTCCTACAAAACGTGGATAACCATACCTCACAAGCTCATGTTCACTAAAACCTCCCAAAAAAAAACCCTCGATAACCCCTATTTTTACGCCCATTTTTCACCCGTAACACCCCTCGGGTATTTTGACCGGGCTGCCAAGCTTTGAAGCACAACTGACCCAAACGGGGATTTTAGACCAGATTTTAACGTAAATTTAAGGCTGAAACTTCGTTATAACTTCTATTTTCCACTCTTCGGTCAAAATCGACTTCATATTCGGTCTCCTCGTCCTAAAAAAACATGTAAAATCATACCTCACAAGCTTACGTTACTAAAACACCAAAAAAACCCACTTTTACCCCCATTTTTCACCCGTAACACCCTTGGATGTATTCCGATCGGGCTGCAAAGTTTTGGCACACAACTAGGGCCCAAATGGAGCCTGTGTGCGAAAAAACGAATTTTTTTGGCCGAAACGGCCTAATGCCGAATGATACGGTAGACGGCTAGGGAACGGCTGGATTTTCATTACCTACTAACTTGTAATTCGTCTCAAAATAATAATTTATTGGTGCCTAATTAAACAATTGTTATAGAGGTATTATAGTGTCTATCAGGAAAAGGTTTCATTTATAAGCACATGGGGAACATGCATAGTTCACGCTGCCCCATACACAAGTTGACACACAAGTCCATTCGTACTTGAACCAAAGTAGCCCGTTCATCGTATAATACGCTTTCCCGGACGGTCTGTCCTTACCTACCTGTACAACAACTACATAGTTAAAGTGTGAAATTCAAGAAAATTATAGGTGCACTTTCTACTGGTTTCCATAGTTATTATATATAATAATATATAATTATAATACGAATTTATTGAGCTTTAGACGTACAAGTCCATAAGTTGCTCACTCGAATTACATACTCGTAACATTATTAGTTAAATAATTATGGGAGGCGAACGGCAAAAAAAGTATAGAAATATACATATTAGGTAAATGGAAAAAAAATAATATTGCTTATTACAAATAAACTGTGACTGACATAAAAGGCATAAACGAAAAAAAGATGATATATTAATATACAGGTACTTATAAGATATAATAATTATTTATAACGGATTCCACACTTTAACAGTATCTAACATACATAAATATAGTGGCACAATCACGGTTTTATTAATATTGTTCCTACTTATTCAGAATGTTCTGTTTTTCACAGAGGAACAGGTGGTTGATGCTTCCGTGGGTGATCCTGGCCATCATGCTGGCCATCGGACTCCTCGTCTCCGTCATCTACACCGCCGTAGTCTTCTTCATTAGCAACTACGTGCTCTCCGGCTGCCTCTGGCTCGTTTTCGGACTCGTTTCGATCGGTGAGTCACGTCAGACGGTTTAAAATCCGATAAGTCTGCCAGTTCGCCTGAAATCAACTGCAAAGCCTCAGGATCCCGTCCAACTGATACGGTATTCAATGGCAACACCCGCTGAAATACTGGGTTTACAAATGTTAGCGATCAGTTCAATGAATATTCATCTGAAGAAAGTGATTCGTTTACCAACTACTGGCACGATTGTGGACACACGTTTCTAATAATTATTAGGGATTGGAATTATATGCACAAAATTTGGCCAAAATATGCACTCGAAATGGGAAAAATATGCACCCCAAGAAAAATTACGTTTAAAAAAAAAAGTTAAAGATATTTCTAAAATGAACTAAATTTTGCTTTGAGACGTACAGGAAGTCTATAAAATATGTTCCAGTTATTATCGCGTCCTTAAAAAATTATAGAAAAGAATCAAGGAAGAAAATGTACACCTTTTTTCTCGACTATACAGTATTTACATTTATACAAAAAAAGTAACTCGCTATCACAATTATAGCACTGGATCACAATTGATTTTTCCAAATTGTCAATTGTGACGTATTTATAGCCCAAAAGTGAAAGGCAATCACATTTACATAGTAAGGGATACATGGTAAGGGCGCGCGCCTAAGCCCTACCAGGTACACGGATTAAACGGTGAATGGCCTAAGAATATCCGTGACCCCTTTTCAGAAACACATTATCTCGCAGGATTTGGCAATAAGAATGTCGAAAAATAGGGAAATTCCCCGATTTCGATTAAAAATTCAGAAATATGCACAAACGGCCAAAATATGCAAAAAATCTCCGAAATCGAACAAAATATGCGAAACATGCTGTTTAAATTTCAATTTAACACACGCTAAACGCTTCAGATACTCTCAAAACGGAAAAGTAGAACGATATACACGATAAAAACACACATATGCAAAATATGCAAATACCCCCCCTACTCATTATTTAATCGTTGATTCCACATCGGTAGGTAAGTACTTGGAGCAAAGCAGGATTCCGAAAGAATTATCCATTCTATTTTACTTGGCCAGAATATGGAATCATGATGTACTTATAGAGGAGTTATCTCGTTATACGTCTTGACTAAGTAACGAATATAACAACAATGTAGGTACTTAGTAGCTACAAAAAAAAAAATTCAACAGGACAGATCAGAAGGTAATAAAAATAAAAATTGTCATATAAAAGCATGGAAGAATGGTCCGAATGTGCAAAAAAAATTCGTCAAGCCTGTAGAAGGCATTATGCAACAAATACTTGGTTACTCTTTTTTTAAACAAATTTCAGAAAGCTCAGCTAATTTAACAGCAGTATAATTATAGATAAGTACCCAATAATTCTGAGCATGCCGGGATTTGTTAAGGCTTTAAAAAAAATCAACCGACAGATTACCATGATTAGCCAGAACAGCTGTTGGCAGCTTCTTTTTGAGTGATCATTAAGATCTCAGTGCAAGTAACAAAGACAACTGAGGATGTCAATTCACGGCAATGTTACCTAATGCTTTGTTTATGAAAGCATTCCGGCAATCAGCTCTAAAATCGATACCAGCCAAGACTCTAATTTATTGCTCTTCTATGGATACGGAAAACATCGGACGCTGCTGGAATAGACCCCACAGAATAATTCCGTAAGAGATTTTTTTTTTTAAGAGCTAAAATCAGTTGTTTTTAGAGCGTGCTGTGAAAACAACCACAGCAGGCGGCGATTAATACTTTTTACTGAGCTTATGAGACAAATGAAGTAATACAAATACAAGGGAGCTCAATTTTTTAGAAAGCGAAGTGCAGTGAGTGCGCCAATTTAACTTTCCGTCTATCTGTACCCCTACAATTTTTATTGAGTCAGGATTTTGGAAAACTGACTTATTGGACCGAAAATCATAGTTTTCTGTTTTTTGGTTCATTAATAATTAACAATTCTTTTGAGGAAAACCAGTTGGTAACCATACTCATAGTGCGCCCTCTGCTCGTTCATTAAACTATTCACTGAACCATGACTACTCAGAATCTAGGTGTCATCGGCGAACAAGAGACATGGATTTGTGATAACATTTGGTATTTCATTTTTAAAGATATTTTTGAAGATATGAAAAGGAGAGGCCCCCAAACAGAACCCTAACACCTCTCTAAAATTTAGATACATTTGACCGAATCCTAAATTTACCAAAATCCGAGAACAATCCGTCAAGAAACTGCGAATCAAAGCAACTGCTGGACAGCTAAATTGTAATGGGCGAGTTTTTGGAGAAGAATTGGGTGGCTGATAGTCAAACTCTTTAGTTGTGTCCAAAAATGAAACAGCTCCATACTCATGGTCCTCAGAACATTGCAAAATGAATTTTTGAAATTCCAGCAACGCGTCACTTGTCGATCTACCTCTTGGATTCCCAACCTGAGTGGCGCAAAGGGTTTCCGGGGGAGGCGCGAGCGGGGCCCATAAATTTGACAAAAATCTAGGAAAGTCAACCGTAATCTCCGCTTCAGATTCCATAACAGGTTTTTCAGAGAAGTTGCGTTTGTGGAAGCGACGACTGGAGGGCCCCACCCAATTTCTCGTAATTCCGTCGTCTGAATGAACTTTCGGACGGTAAACCGCTCGAATTAGCCGTGGAATGTAATTGTGAACACCTCGATAGGCTGGATGATGAACTTTGTGATGAATTTAAAATTCTCATCACGGTGGCGTGGAAGGAAAGAGGATGAGTGAGATTTTACCTAGGCGGCTGTAGTCAACCGTTCATCTAGGTAAAGGAAAGGAAAGGAGGAAAAGTCGCAGGCGGCTGTAGTCAACCGAACATCTACGACTTGGGAGGAGAGAGAGGTGGATGAGTGAATTTTACCTAGGCGGCTGTAGTCAACCGTTCATCTAGGTAAAGGAGAGGAAAGGAGAGGTCCCTTGTCTAGGCGGCTGTATTCAACCGATCATCTAGACAAGGAGGAGGAGAGGAGGTAAAATTCTCAGGCGGCTGTAGTCAACCGATCATCTGAGAAGGAAGGTAAGAGAGAGAAGAGAGAGCTGGTTAGAGGAAGTGTCGAATGAAGCTTGAGCTCCAGGATCCAGGATTTTATAGGACTTGGGGGCCTCTCCCTCCAACTCCTTGCAAGGAGCTGGTAGTGGGGCCCCAGGTTGAGTAACCCTGGGTTCTGTCGCCTGTCCCCACTCATATCTTTATTTACGGAGCTTTAGTTTGGCGTTTGGATATTGGTGAGAACTTAATATTATAGGAGTGTTCCCGGGAGGGACTCACGACAGAGGTCCCCCCAGTTTGAACCAATATTGGTGGAGCTGAAGGCGCAAGGTGACAGGAGCTGAGGGCTACGGCAAACAAAAGGTGGTGCTGAAGGCGCAAGGTGACAGGAGCTGAGGGCTACGGCAAACAAAAGGTGGTGCTGAAGGCGCGAGGTGACAGGGGCTGAGGGCCGATGCAAACAAGTGGTTGAGCTGAAGGCGAGTCTTAAGTCTAGGAGTAACATGGTAGGTAGAGAGCATTAAGATGGTAGAGTATAGAGAGGATTAACATGGTAAGTAGAGAGTATTAGCATAGGGAGCATTAACATGGTAAGTATAGTAAGTAAGTAGGATGGGTAACATGGTAAGTATGAGGTGATGATGAGTTACAGGATGATATTTACAGCAGTGGTCAGCAGTTATAAACATTGGGCATTTATAAAAGTGATCAGAATGGATGAATGAGTATTTACAATAATGAGTATTTACAGGGGGTATTTACAAAAGATGAGTATTTACAGGGAGTATGGGCAAAAGATGAAGGAGTAGTTACGAGAGATGAATGAGTATTTACAAAGGATGAATGAGTATTTACAAAAGATGAATGCGTATTTACAATAGTTGAAGGGTATGTACAAATTTGGTTAACAGATGGGAACGTGGTGTTGGAATCCGCCGTTTCCTGGGTGTGGTTAGTGTGTGGCGAGTGGTAGTGAGTGTGTGGGTGAAGTGTGCGGGGGGGTAGCGGCCGGCGGCCGATGTGGTGAGGCGGCCACGGTGGGGCCTCGAGTTCCGGTACAGTGCGAGTGGGTTAATAAGACACCAGCACCGTCCCGGAATCTCAAGGCCCCACCGTGATTGCTCAGAGCGGGGCGGGGGACTAGGCCGCCGGGACGCGGGGGATGTGGGGACGCTCCCTCCGTCCGTTTCGCCGCCCGGGCCGTTTCGTCCCGGCGGAAACTATTTGGGATATCCCCGACGATGGAGGGGGGGAGGGGGGTGTTGTGGTTTTGGTGGTTTGGGTCGTTGGAGGGGGAGAAGTCGAAAGTGGGGGGTCGAAAATTGAAAAAATTTGTGGGGGAGTTAAAATTGGGGGGTCCAAAATTTCCGGTTGAAGGGCGGGAGGAGGGGGTCTGTATTTTACGGGGGGGGGTCGCGATTTGAACGGGGGGTGGGGGGGGGCATGAGTTCCGCGAGGCGGAACTCGTGGAGGATGGAGGACATCAAGGGGTCTGTGGGGGTGTAAGGGGGGTGTACCCCCGTGGCTTGCGCTGTGCGAAATTCGCGCAGAATTCGCCACTGGGGGTACTTCCATCGTCGGGGCCGGGGAGGTAACCCGGAGATCCGTTGCGGAAGAAAAAGAAGCGTTGAGGTCGGCCCGGGCGAAGGGGGTAGGGGTGAGAGCGGGTCCGGGACGAAAACGTCCCGGAGAATCCCCGCCATTTCCGGATCCGAATCGAAATCCGGAAACGACGGAGGTGACGGGTGCTGTGGGAACAGAGGATGGTGCATCGCGAACGGACGGCGGGAGACTGATAGTGTTAGGGGGTTGGGCTAGCACAGGTGCGGGTTTACACCTGGCTAACGGGACTGTATGTGGTTTGCCGTCAATTAACAGGGTAGCGGTGCAGCGGCTGGGGACTGCCCTCTGCGCTGGCGAGGAGGGGATGCGTTGCGGCGTTCGGGTGAGCGCTGGCGGCGGCGGTCGGCTGAGGGGTCGCGTCGGCGATCCGTCGAAGCGGGGCGACGTCTGTCGAGGGAGGGGGGCCGGTTGCGGTCTCGGGACTTGGTGCGGTCCCGTAGAGGCGGGGGGTGACGCGGCGTACGCACTTCGCCGACGGTGGCCGCTGCGGCCAAGTCGTGAACGGTATCCGCGAGTCGAAGGAGGGGCTCGTCGGGACCGTCGAGGTGGCTGGCCAGGGCCATCTGTATGGGGTGGGGGAGGGCACGTAACCAGAATGTACGTGCGATGTCAGCGGTCATAATACCCTGCAGCTGGTGTCGCAGCCGTCGGTAGAGGTGGGAGGGCTTGAGGTCGCCGAGGTGTTGAGGTTGGGAGAGGGCGGCGACTCGGGCGATCTTCGACGGCTGGTAGATGTTGATGAGGCGGCTGCGGAGGTCGTCGTACGCAGCGGCGGCGTCGGGGGAGATATCCGAAGTCTGGAGCAGGATATCGTATGGTAGTAGCGAAATGATCCGGGAATACCGAGTTTTCTGGCTGCGTATGTTAGCGGCCGAAAATGCAGCGTCCACTTGGAAAAACCATAGTGCGGGGTCGTGCGCGTAGAAGGGGGGCAGCGACAGAGGGAAAGCTGCGGACGCCGTCATGACGTCGGTGGCGGCCGCGGCCGTAGCGGCGGCGGTGGCTGCGGTGGCTGCTGCGGATGCGGAGGAGCCGGGTGGTGAGAGGCTGGTGAAGGGGTGAGAACTTAATATTATAGGAGTGTTCCCGGGAGGGACTCACGACAAACTTCAATGCTATTTTCCTGAAATAAACACCGCTGGCTTGCAAACCATGTTGAAATCCTCGCCGATTACTGTACAGGTGGAATCACTTCCAGTCGAAAATCAAGAAGAAGCGTAGATTTGCAGATCGATTCAACCGGGAACATGACGTTCGCAGCAACATAGGTGGAGACATTTTGGATAGAGTACCTTCCTATCTATCCAAAATAGGTATTTCTATGGTTGCTTTGAAAATTTTCGTGCTATTCTCTTCTGCCCACCTATTTACACAGGGATTTCACACTTTCGGAGTGATTTCCGATATAGCGATGGCATCGAAAGTGGCCTAAGATGCTTAGGAAATCACTCCGAACAAAGAGGAATTAGTCACTGAAAAACAAAGACAAGTGTCACATTAACCACAGAACTAACAGTTAATAAACTAATAGCATAAAACTTCATAAAATTAAAAATTTAAATTACCTACTGTTAATAAAAAGTTCAGTTTAAAATTGAGTTTGAATTTGTTCATTACCATTTTTGAGGAGGGGGAGAATATACTTACGTACCTATAACAAGGGAGGGGGCGCAATGGTGCTCGCATCGTGCTGGGGGGGGGGGGGGTAAAAAAGGTTGGGAACCCCTGATTCTACCTTATCTAAAGGCAAGCTGCGGAGGATTTTACATACATAATACATGAGCATACATAATACATGAGGTACAGATCCGTATTTCCGGAGGTACGAATCTGCCAATCGAAAGAGTCAGCCCACTGTTAGGAAACAAAGACCGCACTCCTAACCTGGCCTAAATGCATAAACTAAACGAAATCAGTAGGCAGGTACCTATCTACCTAGGAACTAATAGCAAACCGTTTTCAAAAGATTTCTATGAATAAAGCGCAAGGTTATAGAGGTTGCTCTACCCTACACAGGTACCTCACTCTGACGGCACATGTGCCAGGCTCGCCGTATGCAATATTTTGTATTTCTGGAGAGAAAATCATTAGAGAAGCCTATTGATTTTTACATAATTTTTATGGTTTTAGTGGACTTGGCCTCTTGCAGATAAGTATAAAATATAATCCCGAGAGTGCTACCTGCGGGGTGCTATCTGCGCAAGCAACATCTAAGGTTTGTAATATCGGTGCCCCCCGAGACGAGAACTAAACACTCGAACAAACTTCTATCCCTAAAAATGGGACATGGAGCACAAGGGGGGGGGGGGGGGGGGCAGGGGACCCCCCCCCCCCCACCAGATGTGTACCACATCAATTAAAGACGCTGCCAAGTCCTTGTCACTTGGATTTATTATCCTACTGGACATACCTACAGAAATGTTGCTGCTCATTTATTGTTTCTTTCGTGCGCAATAATTGAAATACCATTAGGTAGTTATTTAGGATGGTTTCCACCAATTTTGGAATTTTGGCCCCCCTAGAAACACGACCTCGGCCCTTTTTTGCTCCTCAACAGAGTATATTTGACCATTGATAGTGCCTTGTCTTGATTCACCTTCTAATGCTACATCTAGTGTTACTATACAGATGTATGGTGATTTCAGACAATTTCCCAGGTTTTTGACTCATAAAAAATGAATTTCAGGAGCTTAACCTTAGTTACAACCTCAATTATTCACTCTCTGGTCAAAATCAACTTCATATCCGGTCTTCTCGCCCTAAAAAACATGGAAAACAATGCATCACAAGCTCGAGTTCGCTAAAAGCTCAAAAAAACCTCGAAAACCCCTAGTTTCACACCCATTTTTCTCCTATAACACCCCTGGGTGTATTTCGATCGGGCTACCGAGCTTTGGATCACAACTACGACCCAAATGGGGACCCAAACTGTGTGCGGAAGAACGACGATTTTAGACCAAAATTTACCATAAATTTAAGGCTGAAACTTCGCTAGAACCTCAATTTTCCACTCTTTGGTCAAAATCGACTTCAGATTCGGTCTTCTCGTCCCAAAAACATAGAAAACGATACCTCAACAGCTCATGTTACTCAAACACAAAAAATACCTATTTTTATACCCATTTTTCACCCATAACACCCCTGGGTGTATTCCGATCGGGCTGCAATGTTTCGGGACACAACTAGGGCCCAAATGGAGCCTGTGTGCGAAAGAACGAATTTTTTTAGACCGAAATTATAGTAAGTACGCGTGATACGGCGGATGGACATTGAATTTTTGGAATCTCCGCACCTTGAAACGTATAAGAAAAAATGTTGAGGGGCTTTTAAAAAATTGTTTGCTGCGCAATTACATAGCTGTATTACTCACAGAATAATAAATCAAAATGAAAACCCTCCTCTGACAAACAATGGTAGGTGCCTACCTACTTTTAGTTTGTTCAACGACTAAAATTGTTTCCTTACAAATTGCTGTCACCCAATTCTCACAGAGTACCTAGTTCATACATTTTGTACCAAGTAATTATATTTATATCATCTACTGATGCAACAAAAAACGAGTCTGGCGTTTTTTTCTAACGAATGTTGATGAGAAAATTTTATAAATATGCACCGAAGAACAGATAAAATGCTCAGTTGATGTGAGAAACTCATTGGTTACTTATGGGCTAAAAATAATTTCGAAATTGGTTGAGGGATGCACGAGATATCTTGGTGACATAATACGCTTCGTGTAACTTGTCTCGAGCTATGACGAACTGGTTTCAAACAAACATCCTCCCGTTTCGTGTTTGATAAACTGACTGGATATTATGAAATTTGCGGATTCCCAACTGAACGAGTCATCCAAACTGTTTGCCAATCTCTTGGGATATGCTCCAAATTCACACTAATGTCGGAGCTCCGTTTGGCATCCAAAGTCGGGTTGCCATCTCCATCACAAAGATCCCTGGTCGCGTATAAGCAAAACCGGGTACATCCCAGGACGCTTTTGATAACACTCATAGACGCTGACTCAGCCTTTCAAATTAACATCAGATATATTTTAGGAACACGAGCAATAGAGTATCTAGGAACGTCATTTAAGGTTGGCAGTCTGAAAACATCTCATGAATATTTATCTAAAGGGACTTGAACAAGTTTTCAGGAATTTACACATCTACACAGCCTTAGAACAAGAGCAACTTTTGGTTTATTATTTTCAATAATGAACCATTGGAATCGAGTATGGAAAAAAAAAGATTCTTACCCCCCCTCAAAATTTGATGGTTTACGTTTCAAGGTACGTAGAATCCGAAAATGCAATAAAAATATTTCTGTCTGTCCGCCGTACGCCGTACGGGCCACTTTTCTTAGTTACCATGAGACAAAATTGATGAAATTCGGGTTATAGGTTCCGTTCGGGGTCCAGTTGATCCTCGAAGCTCGGCGTTACTGTCAGTCATCTCTAAGGGGTTCAAAATAGGGGTTGGCATTTTCAGAACGCCGTAGCTCGAAAACTTTCGATTGAAGGGTATGGTTTTTTTTTAACGATATTCAATTTGTCTTGAGCTAAAGCAATTTTTTGAGACCACCCGGAGCATTGTTCGTCCAGCCGTTCGTGTGCACCAAAAAGCTTCGTCAACACGATCGTGAATCAAACGGTATAACTCCGGCCGGGATATCATCACTAGGGAGCACATGATTATAATCAAGGATGGCTGTATGAAGTCGAGTTGGTTGTTCTGCGATATTATTTCATTTGATAAGTGATGGACTATTGGATTTTGTTGGTAGGTACCTACTTGTGAAAGTTGAACAAACGTTGAAGTATTATTGATGGGTAAATTATTACACGATGGTAAATTATTACACAACGGCAAATTATTACACAGCGGTCGATTATTACATAACGGTAAATTATTTCACAACGGTAAATTATTACACAACGGTTCACCTACCAAGACGGGGCTGGATTTTGTTGATCAGTACTTTTGCAACTTGAACAAACGTTGAAGTATTGTTGATGGGTATATTATTACACAATTGTAAGTTATTACACAACGGCAAATTATTACACAGCAGTAAATTATTTCACAACGGTAAATTATTACACAACGGTTCATCTACCAAGAAGGGGCTGGATTTTGTTGATCGGTACCTACTACTTTTGCAACTTGAACAACCGTTGAAGTATCATTGATGGGCAAGTTATTACACAACGGTTCATTATACTTGACCAGAGGGTAGGTAGTGACCACATCAACAACTTTCCTTAGGAACTTCATTATTTCCGTTTCTTTTCGCCATTATAGTTACTGTTTGTCATCGAAAGAATTATTTTAGCAACATTTAACTCGTGAGTTAGGTAGGTACCTAGTAACGAGTACGGGGTTAGGTACTAACCTACGGAGGATCTGCGATCTACATAATATGTATACAATAGTACATATTATATTATATAGACGGGTTATCTATACAGAGAGCTGTGAATGTAACAGAAGGGTTTTCTGTACAAAATAATAAACCGTTGTGCAGGGATTTGCAGCGTTTTTAAAGGACTCGAGTCATATTATTTTATGATCTAACAATTTACAGACTGATCTTCATACTAGGATACGTCATTTCACGTTTACACAGCCTCAGAGTATCTTAAGCACTTGGTAATATTAAAGTACTGTGGGTAACAGCACAAGTTGTAGCACACGTAGGCCGGATGTAGACTGGCGCTTCCGTGGCTGGAAAAACGTGTAGACTCGCTCCCGTCTCTTTCGCACTCAGGTTGTAGACTCGCTCCGGTCTCTGCTCTAGGCAAGTTGTAAAGTCGCTCTCTGGCGTACAAAAATTTTGAAATTTCCGTAAACAAAATGATGTAAACGCGAGTAAAGTTTTGTCGTTCTTACCTCAGATTGCTGCAAATCCATCTTTCCACTTCATACGCCAACATTTTATGAAAATGAGATTTAAAACCAGCCACGAAAATGGCGTCCTTCCCACGTTCACTTCCCCCCTTTTACAATCGAAACCACTTCAGCCATCGTCTGAAGCGAGTCTGCTTACGCCCCACGAGAAAGTAGTATGGAGTTCGGATTCAGGAATAGTTCATCTGAAAAACTCCTAAGCTGATAGCTTCCATCGTAATCGTACTACTGATAATTATTTAGTGGTGGAAAACTTAGGCTCCTACAAACATTGTACTGGCGGAATTGGAAATAAAGAAACTAAGGATGAAATTAAAGAACAGGGCATTGAACGCCAGGCATTGAGCGCCTTAAAGACAGAACCAATAAAATTGGGTGGCATTGAACTCCAGGCAATGAGTGCCTTAATAAGAATAACAGCACAATGGCTACAGCAAAATTATACAGGGTGTCTCAGTTCCTTCTGGAGACACTCAGGGAATCGATTCTACTCTTCATTTGGAACAAAAAATGCTCAGTAGAAATTTTTCGAAAAGTCTCCAACAATAAAGATAAAGACAAAGATATCCGACAATTTGTGTTTTTCCAACTTTTAATTGCCTCACCACATAAAAACGCTAATAAATTCGAAAAGATTGAGACTACAACAAATCCAATTACACCGTTTGAAAGAGCGTTAAATTTCCTGTAAGATTCTCCTGTTTTCAAAGGTCAGAGTTACTTAAAATGTTGGCCAATATAAGTTGGAATATTTGACAATTTCAAAATTTAAAATTGTGAAAAAGATTGTACGTTCTACTGAGGTTACAAAAAATGCCTAAAGCTTGTCAAATTTCACAAAAACTTCTTCATCTAATCCCCGAGACACATTAAATTGAGCAGGTGGAAGAGAAGCGTTCTGTTGCAGTTTGATAAGATGATTAACCGAGGTTCATAATTTATTATTAAGAAACACTTGCGGAAGCAAAATCACGTTCCAGTGACACCTCCCTCTCCATTCTCGTTGAATGTTGGAACTAATCATTCGTTGCTGTTTGAACTTCGATATCTCCCCTTCATATTCCAGCATTATTTTTATTCAACCAGCCAAGTAAGCGTTAGTTTTATTTTACGAGGTCTAATTAATTCCCCTTCCCCCCAAATTCACCTCTGCTCATGTTTTCAAACGTTCAATTATCATTTTTTAACTATACTAAAACGTTATTTTTAAATCTAAGTTTATCAATGTAAAGACTATTAGATGAAGAAGTTTTTTTGAAATTTTACAAGTTGTAGGTTTTTTTTTTGTAAACTCAGTAGAATGTGCAATCTTTTTCACAATTCGAAATTTTAAAATTTTCAAATTTTCCAACTGATATTGGCCAACATTTTAAGTAACTCTGACCATTGAAAACAGAAGAAACTTACAGGAAATTTAACTCAATTGGATTTGTTGCAGTCTCAATATTTTCGAATTTATTATCGTTTTTATGTGGTAAGATACCCAATGAAAAGTTGGAAAAACACAAATTGTCGGATATCTTTAAAACGAAGAACTTTTTGAAAAATTTCTACTGAGCATTTTTTGTTCCAAACGAAGAGTAGAATGGATTCCCTGAGTTTCTCCAGAAGGAACTGGGACACCCTGTATATGATGTTCCAATACAATGTTCATACACAAATGATTTTACGTGAGATTTCCTTCTGGAAGTCTCTGGGTAGAAATTCCTTCTGGAAATACCCATAAAATAAGTGGAGGGGGTATGGCGAAGGGTATAATGGATGAGGAGGTATGGCTAGCCGCCCATACAGCTAATACTAACTGGTGATGATTCCAACTAACGTCAGCCAACATAATGTGGCAAACTCTGAGCACTTCTGTCAAAATCGACAGATCACGACCAGGCCCTGAGGGTGTGTTTTTGAAAAGATTAGATGGCAGCTGTATATTAATGTAAGAATTTGAAAAAAAAAAACCACAGTCATGCAGCATGGCTATAAGAGCGAATTTTCGAAGTTTTCGGCATCTTCCTCCTCCGCCTAAAATTTTCTGAAAATTAATTTTCGGCCAATGTTTTCCCAACTTGATACCATACAAAATTAAAACAGGAGTAGTTTTACGCAAAGTAAAATTTGGGGTGGAAGGAGGGGGAGGGGGAAATCAAAAATGTTTTGAATACCAGAAGAGTAGGTATTGGGTACCTACGTAACAAATTTTTTGTTCCATTTTTTGCCGAGTAACACCTCGGTTTGTAGATTTTCCAACGCTGAACACGATGGTGAAGTCGGAATTGCGATATCCCATTCCGTTATCAGATTAGAGCAGACGAACGAGGAAGAACATCTCAAGAAATAACCACGTTCCTTCATCTTCAAAGTGCTCCAGTTTGAGAATGGAATGAGATATCGCAATTCTGATTTCACCATCGTGTTCAGCGTACAAAAACCTTTAAAATGAGGTGTCACTTGTCAGACTTTTTCATTTTGGGAATTTATGGGTAATTTTCCCCCCCTAAAACTCCCCAAAACTCCCCCTTAGGGTGACCCGATTCTGCCCATCTTCGAACTTACCCTGTCGATTGCCAAGACAGATTTTTCGTGCAAATTTGAACTTTTTATCTCAATTCTTTCGAGAGTTATCGTCTGGAATGACACATACATAATAAATATATAAATATATATATATAAATATATAAATATATAAATATATAAATATATAAATATATATATATATACATATAATTTTTGGTGTCTTTCGGCAGGGAATTCAGGATGGTCTGAAACGGATTTTGGTATAAAAATTTTTCGGAAATTCGAGTTTTAAAAATTTTGGACCGAGAACAATAGCTTCCTTTTCTTCGAAAATTCGCTAAAACCAGGACGCTTCCCAGGACAGGTGGAAAATCAGGACCGGACCAAACCGGACACCCCCAAAACACAAACATGTCCTGGGAAACCAGGACGGATGGCAACCCTAATCCGAATTTGTACTACAGTAGACCTGGTTAACTGAAACCTGGATAATTGAAAAAACTTTTTTATTGAAGGAATTTTGCCGGTCCCAGCCCCTTGACACCCGAAAACCTCTAAAATTGACTTATAAAAAAAACCTGTTTAATTGAAGCCAAAAATACTGCCCCAAAACCTGGTTTACTGGACGGACTTTCACTTTCGACCTCTATAACTGATGGGCTCCCCCTCGACCCCTCTCAACCACTATCACCTCAACTGATAATCGACAGACCGTCGACCTCAGCAATTGCCGGATCTATCTCCTTGTCATCAGCGTCAGTATGATCATGGTCGTAGATTATTCTTATGAGACGTTAGACGTGTCCGTTTTTCATTCAAAACCTGCTTAATTGTCAGATTCATCATTCTTGACCTGTATAAACGAAAAACCGGGTAATTGAAAAAAACCTGGTTAACTGACCGGTAAAGGGTCGGCCCTTTGAAACGTCCAGGTTCTACTGTAGTTAGATCATCGTGAATGCGCACCACATTAAAACTTCTGCCAAGTTGGGTGGGCAGTATAGGTTCTTCACTTATTGTAACATGGACTAGTAGAATCTGATGGTAAAAAACGCTGCAAATTATTACACAACGGTTTATTACCTGTTAGATCATCCTTCTGCGTAGATCAATGTTTTAGTGGTAAATACCTGTTAACCACCAATACGTGACACGTTTGCTAAACAAGTCAATCGTATATTATCATTATTTCTCCAGTGACTCTTGATTCTAATGGCGTCTATAAAAATAATACACTTCTGATATTATTTCATTTGAAGAATGATGGCCCTTTGGTATTTTTTTACAGGCACTAAGGTAACTTGAAGAACCGTTGAGTAATAATTTGCAGCGTTTTTCGTTCAGTTTCTGTTTTCTGGTTTCTATTGGTTTATTATTCTGGGAATAATACACCTATGTATTCGCTCAGCAAAAAATTTTTATAACACCCCCTCAAACTTTTTTCTTTTCCGTTTCAAAGTGCGTAGATTCCACAAATGCAATGTCCGTACGCCGTCCGCCGTATCACGTGTACAGGCTTCATTTTCGGTCTAAAAAAGTCGTTCTTTCGCACACATGCTCCATTTGGGCCCTAGTTGTGTCCCGAAACTTTTCAGCCCGATCGGAATATACCCAGGGGTGTTATGAGTGAAAATGTGTGTAAAAATAGTCTACTTTTTGCGTTTTAGCAACATGTTGGTTACATGAGCTTCTGAGATATCGTTTTCCATGTTTTTGGAGACGAGAACACCGAATATGATGAAGCCGATGTGATGAAGTCGATTTTGACCAATGAGTGGAAAATTGAGTTCTACCAGATGTTCAGCTCCCAAAATTGATTTTTTTATGAGTCAAAAACCTGGGAAATCGTCTGAAATCACCATCAATTTGTATAATAACACTGTAAAAATTGTCAACACGTGGATCAAGACGATTAAATGGCACTACCAATGATCAAAGATGATATTTGAAGAAAAAAAAGAAGAAAAAAACGCTGCGAAGTCCTTGTCACATGGGTTTATTATTCTATTGGAGTTCTAGAGATTCTTGTTGGCTGTTAAATTTACTGTTTCTTTCATGTGGAATGATTGAAATAGCTATTTCTGATGATTTCCACCAATTTTGGCCCCCAAAACATGAAATAGGTACGCTTTTTTTCTTTTTTTTAAGATCATCTTTGATCATTGGTAGTGGCATTTAATGGTCTTGATTCACCTGTTTACACTTTTTTCCAATGTTATTGTACACATTGATGGTGATTTCAGACAGTTTTCCAGGTTTTTGACTCATAAAAAACCAATTTTGGGAGCTGAACCTTTGGTAAAACCTCAATTTCCGCGTTTTTGGTCAAAATCGACTTAATATTCGGTCTTCTCGTCCTCAAAAACATGGAAAAAGATACCTCAAAAGCTCATGTTACTAACATGTTGTTAAAACGCAAAAAGTACCTATTTTTATACACATTTTCACTCATAACACCCCTGGTTATATTCCGATCGGGCTGAAAAGTTTCGGGACACAACTAGGGCCCAAATGGAGCATGTGTGCGAAAGAACGACTTTTTTAGACCGAAAATGAAGCCTGTACACGTGATACGGCGTACGGCGGACGGCGTACGGCGGACGGACATTGCATTTTTGGAATCTACGCACTTTGAAACGGAAAAGAAAAAAGTTTGAGGGGGTGTTATAAAAATT
Source organism: Leptopterna dolabrata (assembly GCA_954871275.1). Classification (NCBI taxonomy): domain Eukaryota; kingdom Metazoa; phylum Arthropoda; class Insecta; order Hemiptera; family Miridae; genus Leptopterna; species Leptopterna dolabrata. The sequence goes on along the minus strand of CATPAC010000289.1, from coordinate 11,728 downwards.
TTTTGCTGAGCGAATACATAGGTGTATTATTCACAGAATAATAAACCAAAAGGAGCGTACCTACCTAATTCGTGTTTTGTGGGCCAAAATTGTGGATCAGAAATAGCTATTTCGGCTATTTCAATTATTTCACATGAAAGAAACAGAAATGAACAGCCAACATTTCCGTAGGTATGTCCAGTAGAATAATAAACCCATGTGACAAGGACTTTGCAGCGTTGTGGTTTATTATTCTGTGAATAATACACCTATGTATTAGCTCAGCAAAAAATAAGCCGTATCACGTGTACAGGCTTCATTTTCGGTCTGAAAAAGTCGTTCTTTCGCACACATGCTCCATTTGGGCCCTAGTTGTGTCCCGAAACTTTTCAGCCGATGGGAATATACCCAGGGGTGTTATGAGTGAAAATGTGTATAAAAATAGGTACTTTTTGCGTTTTAACAACATGTTAGTAACATGAGCTTTTGAGGTATCTTTTTCCATGTTTTTGAGGACGAGAAGACCGCATATGAAGTCGATTTTGACCAAAGACGCGGAAATTGAGGTTTTACCAAAGGTTTAGCTCCCAAAATTGTTTTTTTATGAGTCAAAAACCTGGAAAACTGTCTGAAATCACCATCAATGTGTACAATAACATTGGAAAAAGTGTAAACAGGTGAATCAAGACCATTAAATGCCACTACCAATGATCAAAGATGATCTTAAAAAAAAAAAAAACGTACCTATTTCATGTTTTGGGGGCCAAAATTGGTGGAAATCATCAGAAATGGCTATTTCAATCATTCCACATGAGAGAAACAATACATTTAACAGCCAACAAAAATCTCTAGAACTCCAATAGAATAATAAACCCATGTGACAAGGACTTTGCAGCGTTTTACTTTTAAAAACCCACCTGGAAACTTAAAAAACCACAGTCATGCAGCATGGCTATAAGAGCGAATTTTCGAAGTTTCCGGCATCTTCCTCCTCCGCCTAAAATTTTCTGAAAATTAATTTTCGGCCAATGTTTTCCCAACTTGATACCATACAAAATTAAAACAGGAGTAGTTTTACGCAAAGTAAAATTTGGGGTGGAAGGAGGGGGAGGGGGAAATCAAAAATGTTTTGAATACCAGAAGAGTAGGTATTGGGTACCTACGTAACAAATTTTTTGTTCCATTTTTTGCCGAGTAACACCTCGGTTTGTAGATTTTCCAACGCTGAACACGATGGTGAAGTCGGAATTGCGATATCCCATTCCGTTATCAGATTAGAGCAGACGAACGAGGAAGAACATCTCAAGAAATAACCACGTTCCTTCATCTTCAAAGTGCTCCAGTTTGAGAATGGAATGAGATATCGCAATTCTGATTTCACCATCGTGTTCAGCGTACAAAAACCTTTAAAATGAGGTGTCACTTGTCAGACTTTTTCATTTTGGGAATTTATGGGTAATTTTCCCCCCCTAAAACTCCCCAAAACTCCCCCTTAGGGTGACCCGATTCTGCCCATCTTCGAACTTACCCTGTCGATTGCCAAGACAGATTTTTCGTGCAAATTTGAACTTTTTATCTCAATTCTTTCGAGAGTTATCGTCTGGAATGACACATACATAATAAATATATAAATATATATATAAATATATAAATATATAAATATATAAATATATATATATATATATATACATATAATTTTTGGTGTCTTTCGGCAGGGAATTCAGGATGGTCTGAAACGGATTTTGGTATAAAAATCTTTCGGAAATTCGAGTTTTAAAAATTTTGGACCGAGAACAATAGCTTCCTTTTCTTCGAAAATTCGCTAAAAAGGTTATTGGAATTTTATAATAATTATTTTTGGCACAGCTTTTAATTTGATTTCAATGAGTAAATCATTTCGTTACTTCGTTCTTGCAAAATATAATAATCATGTTGAACGACAGCTTTTTATTCCCATCTCGTTATTTACACTACCTACCCTAGGTAAGAACTAAAATTGACCATTTATGTATTCATTTTATATAATTTTCAGTATTTTTTAAAGGTGGGGTGGTCTACACCCCAGTGTGAAGATGTGTGGTCAAATAAGTAGTGTGTCATTGTAGGATTAATTACTTGTTTATATTCATGAAGCATAACGTTTGTTAAATAATTAAACCTCCATAGCTCAGGTTGCCGGGGCTAAATTCCAAATTTTTCCCTCATAGGTTGGAAAGGAATGAAATTGCTCTCAGAGCTCGCTCAGCTGATCAGGGTGGGGACCCACTTTGACATCCTTATCCGGCAGTCCCACAGAGCCTTCATTCCAAATTTGAGCCTCGTTGGTTGAAAAGGAATGAAATTGCTCTCAGAGCTCGCTCAGCTGATCAGGGCGAGGACCCACTTTGTCATCCTTATCCGGCAGTCCCACAGAGCCTTCATTCCAAATTTGAGCCTCGTTGGTTGAAAAGGAATGAAATTGCTCTCAGAGCTCGCTCAGCTGATCAGGGCGAGGACCCACTTTGTCATCCTTACTCGTCAGTCCCACAGAGCCTTCATTCCAAATTTTACCCTCATAGGTTGAAAAGGAATGAAATTGCTCTCAGAGCACAGCTGATCAGGGCGAGGACCCACTTTGTCATCCTTATCCGGCAGTCCCACAGAGCCTTCATTCCAAATTTTACCCTCATAGGTTGAAAAGGAATGAAATTGCTCTCAGAGCTCGCTCAGCTGATCAGGGCGAGGACCCACTTTGTCATCCTTACTCGTCAGTCCCACAGAGCCTTCATTCCAAATTTTACCCTCATAGGTTGAAAAGGAATGAAATTGCTCTCAGAGCACAGCTGATCAGGGCGAGGACCCACTTTGTCATCCTTACCCGGCAGTCCCACAGAGCCTTCATTCCAAATTTTACCCTCATAGGTTGAAAAGGAATGAAATTGCTCTCAGAGCACAGCTGATCAGGGCGAGGACCCACTTTGTCATCCTTATCCGGCAGTCCCACAGAGCCTTCATTCCAAATTTGAGCCTCGTAGGTTGAAAAGGAATGAAATTGCTCTCAGAGCTCACCCAGCTGAAATGGGCAAGTACTCTGTCACCCTTACCCACATCAAGGGTAGGGTAGTGTGGTTAATTCATATTTGGGACAGCGGGTGCATTAGGATCACTACAACGGAAGTGATCAAACCACATGGGAATGCACCCCGCTGTGCTTACCACCATAACCTCCTCACCTCCATAGCCACCAGTCCTCAAAACTGAGGCTATCTTATACCAATTTTGTAATTCCAATTAAACGGGAAGATAGTAAATATCTTCCCGTTACTATAGATATGTTCCTATCTTCCCGTTACTATAGATATGTTACCATCTTCCCGTTACTGTAGATATGTTACTATCTTCCCGTTTATTTGGAATTACAAAATTGGTATAAGATAGCCTCAGTTTTGAGGACTGGTGGCTATGGAGGTGAGGAGGTTATGGTGGTAAGCACAGCGGGGTGCATTCCCATGTGGTTTGATCACTTCCGTTGTAGTGATCCAAATGCACCCGCTGTCCCAAATATGAATTAAACATACTACCTGCCCTTGATGTGGGTAAGGGTGACAGAGTATTTGCCCATGTCAGCTGGGTGAGCTCTGAGAGCAATTTCATTCCTTTTCAACCAACGAGGCTCAAATTTGGATTGAAGGCTCTGTGGGACTGCTGGGTAAGGATGACAAAGTGGGTCCCCGCCCTGTTCAGCTGAGCGAGCTCTGAGAGCAATTTTATTCATTTTGAACCTACGAGGCTCAAATTTGGAATGAAGGCTCTGTGGGACTGGCGGGTAAGGATGACAAAGTGGGTCCTCGCCCTGATCAGCTGAGCGAGCTCTGAAACCAAATTCATTCCTATTCAACCAACGAGGCTCAAATTTGGAATGAAGGCTCTGTGGGACTGCTGGGTAAGGATGACAAAGTGGGTCCTCGCCCTGATCAGCTGAGCGAGCTCTGAAACCAAATTCATTCCTATTCAACCAACGAGGCTCAAATTTGGAATGAAGGCTCTGTGGGACTGGCGGGTAAGGATGACAAAGTGGGTCCCCGCCCTGTTCAGCTGAGCGAGCTCTGAGAGCAATTTTTATGGAACTATCAAAGTACTATTCCTGACCGAGTTTGAACTCATTTCAACGATAAGGTAGTTGTGGGCGTTTCAAGTATTTCACGTTTGCGCATGCGCAGATGAAAGTTACCGTACAATTTCAATGATTTTGAAGTGGAACCATCTGTAACCTAACCTGCGTGCACTATGAAAATGTCAGCTCTCTACGACTATGTTTCGCGTAGTTAGAAGCGTCACAAGGAAATGGTCATCATTTCACGATCGCGCATGCGCAGACGAGAGTTACCGTACGATTCCAATGAAATTCATAAGGAATCGTCAAAGTGTAATTCCTGATCGAGCCTCAAAGTTTGAACTCTTTTCAACGATATTTAAGGTGGTTATGGGGGTTGCAAGTATTTCAGTACGCGCAGACAAAAGTTACAGTACTGTTTCAATGATATTGTTAAGGAACCATCAGTGACCCAACCCACACCTACCCTCCAAATTTCAGCCCATTTCGACTATTATGCAGGTAGTTATGAGCGTTACGAGGAATTGACCACAGACAGACAGACGGACACTGAACCAAAAATGTTCCTCAATGTCTCTGATAGTAGTGGACATTTTCATTCTGGAGGACGTGTACTTTTTTTTCACTCAGTCATGAATCCAAGGCTTCCTACCCTCGGTAGTGAGGAAGCAAAAATAATAATATTAATAATAAATCTATCTAATATATAAAATTCTCGTGTCACAGTTTTCGTTGCCATACTCCTCCGAAACGGCTTGACCGATTTTGATGAAATTTTTTGTGCTTATCCAGTATCTATGAGAATCGGTCAACATCTATTATTCATCCCCCAAAATGTTAGGGGTAGTCCACCCCTAACTTTTTTATTTTATTTTTTAGACAAAATTTTTAATTTCTATTTTTTTATGATACAACATACAAAAATACATACAATCCTCAATTTTCACCCTTCTACGATCAACCCTTATTTTTTAATAGCCATTACAGTAATTTAATCAATTTTTCTCTCCGGTCGAAAACTGATCAATCGTCATTTAAATAGTCATCCCCGCCAGATGTATACAGGTGTCACTTCTGACCCATTAAACAGCACGGAGTAGGGATCAATTTTGAGTGTATTTTGCACGAAAAACTTTCTCACGGACAACTATGTGGCATGTTCTCGCGTGGGAAAACCATCCAGTTTGTTTCTGTTGGCTAAAGACGGACTAACCAAGAATATTGTACACTCTATTGCTCTGAGAGATTAATTTTTTTTTTAATTTCAACTGCCATAATTGATAGTAAAATTATGAATAATTATTTTTGATGTTTAGATAGCTATCAAGGATTGTAATTTAAAATATATTCGTTAATTTAATAAAGGTTAATTTATTAACCTAAATAAAACATACTTTCATTGTTTATACCGCTTTTGATTATAAATATATCCCCGCACACTTACAGAAGATAGTTATTTTTATTGAATTACTAGCAGGTTACCCGGCGCGTTGCAGCCGGAAAAAACAAATTGTCGTATAAACTATTCAACGATGGGCTAAAGCATCCAACTACTAAGCATTCAAACGTTGTTTTGCCATGTATCTAGGAAACATTAGGAAACATTCTTTCCTAGGAAACAATTTTTTAATTCAATAAAAATAACTATCTTCTGTAAGTGTGCGGGGATATATTTATAATCAAAAGCGGTATAAACAATGAAAGTATGTTTTATTTAGGTTAATAAATTAACCTTTATTAAATTAACGAATATATTTTAAATTACAATCCTTGATAGCTATCTAAACATCAAAAATAATTATTCATAATTTTACTATCAATTATGGCAGTTGAAATTAAAAAAAAAATTAATCTCTCAGAGCAATAGAGTGTACAATATTCTTGGTTAGTCCGTCTTTAGCCAACAGAAACAAACTGGATGGTTTTCCCACGCGAGAACATGCCACATAGTTGTCCGTGAGAAAGTTTTTCGTGCAAAATACACTCAAAATTGATCCCTACTCCGTGCTGTTTAATGGGTCAGAAGTGACACCTGTATACATCTGGCGGGGATGACTATTTAAATGACGATTGATCAGTTTTCGACCGGAGAGAAAAATTGATTAAATTACTATAATGGCTATTAAAAAATAAGGGTTGATCGTAGAAGGGTGAAAATTGAGGATTGTATGTATTTTTGTATGTTGTATCATAAAAAAATAGAAATTAAAAATTTTGTCTAACAAATAAAAAAAAAGAAGTTAGGGGTGGACTACCCCTAACATTTTGGGGGATGAATAATAGATGTTGACCGATTCTCATAGATACTGGATAAGCACAAAAAATTTCATCAAAATCGGTCAAGCCGTTTCGGAGGAGTATGGCAACGAAAACTGTGACACGAGAATTTTATATATTAGAAAAAATTGTTTCCTAGGAAAGAATGTTTCCTAATGTTTCCTAGATACATGGCAAAACAACGTTTGAATGCTTAGTAGTTGGATGCTTTAGCCCATCGTTGAATAGTTTATACGACAATTTGTTTTTTCCGGCTGCAACGCGCCGGGTAACCTGCTAGTACATATAATAAAACAGTGTCTGTTTGTTTATCTGTTTGTTTGTCTCGGCATCAATTGAGAACGGCTGAACGTAGAAAGTTGCGGCTGGTATCATTTGACGCAGAATTTATCTGGGAAGGTTTATGAAAAATCCACATTTGAATCTGTCCATCCGTTGAAACGCTATGAATGAAATACTACTAAAAAACGTGTTATAATCACTTCTATGAGGACGTTTATGCTTATAATAACTTTGAACGGTTGGACGTAAATCCGATTGTAATTAGATTCTGGATTCAGCTCGACGAGTACATTCAAGTGGTACTTCAATCAGGATGTTAGTGGGAGGGGGGTACATGTTATGAGAGGGGGGGGGGTCTACAGAAATTTCAAAACTACTTGACCAATTGGAGTGCAACTTTGGGAATTTGTTGTGTGAACATTGAGGAATGTTTCTAACCAGGTAGGGAGGGTTCATAGGATACGGGGGGGGGGGGGGGGGGTTAAAGGCAGTTAGGGTTGGCATTGGGGAAGGTTTCTGATCAGTTGTGGAGGGGGGGATACAGGCATATTAAAGTACCACTTGAATGTACTCGTCGAGCTGAATCCAGAATCTAATTACAATCGGATTTACGACCAACCGTTCAAAGTTATTATAAGCATAAACGTCCTCATAGAAGTGATTATAACACGTTTTTTAGTAGTATTTCATTCATTGCGTTTCAACGGATGGACAGATTCAAATGCGGATTTTTCATAAACCTTCCCAGATAAATTCTGCGTCAAATGGTACCAGCCGCAACTTTCTACGTTCAGCCGTTCTCAATTGATGCCGAGACAAACAAACAGACAAACAAACAGACACTGTTTTATTATATGTACTAGCAGGTTACCCGGCGCGTTGCAGCCGGAAAAAACAAATTGTCGTATAAACTATTCAACGATGGGCTAAAGCATCCAACTACTAAGCATTCAAACGTTGTTTTGCCATGTATCTAGGAAACATTAGGAAACATTCTTTCCTAGGAAACAATTTTTTAATTCAATAAAAATAACTATCTTCTGTAAGTGTGCGGGGATATATTTATAATCAAAAGCGGTATAAACAATGAAAGTATGTTTTATTTAGGTTAATAAATTAACCTTTATTAAATTAACGAATATATTTTAAATTACAATCCTTGATAGCTATCTAAACATCAAAAATAATTATTCATAATTTTACTATCAATTATGGCAGTTGAAATTTAAAAAAAATCATGATACAGTCAGATTACTAACAAAAATACAAAAATACCAGAACAAAACATGATGGTATAGGTAACAATTCCGTGATAAGATATATATATATATATATATATATTTATAAACCTGACCACCTTTGTTGCATCTAACCGCTTGTAGCATCTTGCGGCCTCCGGTCTATATTCACCATCCGCCTCATTTCATTTGACCACATTTGCTACATCCGTATAGTTGACCGTATTTGTGCCTTCTGTATATCCTCCCAATTTTCCACATGACCAGTATTACGAGTTCCGGCAGCGTTGCCAAATCTCTCCTAAAGAACCCGCATATACGATTTAAAAAACGTATTCCCAAGACCAGGACATAAGGTACCTACTCCAATTCAACAAGGACTGACGTCGAAATCTCGCGCCTTTGATCAACTTTTCTGTAAAACCTCGTTCGATTTTACGTGATGTAAGTTTGGATGGCTAATTCAACATTGTAAGCTATGAATACATTCTAACTTTGTAGTAAACTGACATGCAATTATCTTTGAACATTAGAAAGTGAAATTCAAAATGAAATCACAAGTTTGTGCGAAAACCCGCGTTTCCCACTACCTACCTTCTTCAGGAATTGTGAATTTGGGTGGGAACGACTCGCAGAAAAAGAAACAATACCATTTGATAAATGTTACAGGTTTTCATGATTTCAAGGGGCGATGGTAAATTTTAAAATGAAATTCCGATTTGTGTGTGCTTCTTACCTATACTACCTATACTATATTAGGCTTTACGAATTTGGATGGGAACGACTGGTAAAAAGGCGGAGGAAATAAATTTGATGAATGATGCGATACATCAGGATTTTGTAAGAATTATCAGGATTTTGTACATTTTAAAGTGAATTTCCAATATTGTGCCAAAAACCTACAGCGCTACTTACTATCTACCTATTTTGGGCTTTGTTGATTTCAAAGTGAACGACTCGTAGAAAAGGGGCAGGGAATAAATGTGATAAGTAGTACGATTCATCATATTTATCAATATGAGATATGAGATATTTCAATATAAAATTCCAATTTCTTGCAAAAAAAAGCGCTCCTCACAACTTTCCTAAGTACCTTCTTCAGACCTTGAGAATAGGGATGGGAAAGACTGGTAGAAAAGGTATATCAAATAAATTTGATCAATGTTACTGTTTTTCATGATTTTTCAAGTGGAAAAAGGAAATGTTTAAAATGAAATTCCCATTTCACAAGAAAACCATCTCTTTCCAATACCTAACCACTACTACACGCTTTGTGAGTTTGGATGGGAACGACTTGTAAAAAAGGGGCAGTAAATAACTTAATGAATTATACGATTAATCGAGATTTTTCATGATAAGGCAGTTCAAGAACCGGTTATTCCTATGAATCGCTAAGTATCTACCTATGCAGGTAGGTACTTCGAGAACAAACCAGAGGCTTACTCTAGTCGACATCATAGCGAGCTTGCAGAAACCTGTTCCTCCCCAGTTTCTTTCTAATGAAAGTCGGAAAAATTCAGAAAAAATCGAGGACATTCACCTAAACAATCTAAATGCATTTCATCGATGGAACATACAGGAACATGCTGATTCGTTAATTAAAAACGCTGTGAATTATTACACAACGGTTTATTATGTACCTATATAGATGCCCCTTCTGCGCAGAACACTGTTTTCTTTGGTCAATACATTCCGTCGAGTTCCCCCCAGGAAAGCCCCTAAATCAAGTACTGGAGCCGGCCCGGGAATTACAGGCTCATAAAAATTCGCGGGATTCAATAATTATATCATTGAATATTAGTTTTTATTCATGATGCGTGAGGTAAATAATAAACCGTTGTGTAATAATTTACCCGTTTAGATGCCCCTTCTGCGACTGTTTTCTGTGATCAATACCTACCCTTGTGACCCCCCCCCAACACCCGGAAAGCCCTAAATCGAGTAGAGAAGCCGGCCCGGGAATTACAGTTTCATGAAAATGCGCGGGATTCAATAATTCAATCATTAATACATTATCTGTTGTTATTCATGAAGCATAAATGTTCTAGTTGCAGAAGTACCTATCAACAACATCGAAATGATCCATCATTCTTCAAATGAAATAATTTCACAAGTTGTGGGAGGGGGTTAAATTATTTTTCTTTGATGCTCGATTCCAGAGGTCCATTATTGAAAATAATAAACCAAAATTAATTAAGAAATTTCTAGGGCGAGAGAATGACATTTTAAGTGTTTCCTTAGGGTTTGTCATCCTCTCACCCTTCTAACAGTCATGCCCTCGCCTATCGGGACTCCAAGAGATTTCTGTATCAAAGCAATTTAAACTAAATGTTAATCTTAATAATTTATAGTAAATATAATAAATAAATTGCTGAACAACCCTGACAATTTATATCCTCCTAATTTGTACAATTTGTCAAATCATGATTATCTTTTAACTGTATTACTGTGCAGAAGTACCTACGTACTGATACCAGTGTAGTAATTCTGAACACCATTTTCATCACGAAACACTTTCCCCATTGAAAAAAAACTTAGGGCGTACAAAATATAAGGTACATATATGACGTGCTGGTGTTGACCTCACTTGTTGAAGGTAATTATATTTAGCGCAAAACTTTTTTTTTTACAACCAAAGACTTTAAAAAAATCTGATAATATCAGTATAAAAATTAAAAGGTTTCTTGTAAGTAATAAATTTTGAATCATCTCGTTAGACCTTCAGAAACCGACGTTACATGGTTTTCCCTTTCCATCCTGAGTAGTTTTATCTATCAGTAGGAAATTTTCTAGTGAAAATATTTAAATTCACCCCTTCACTTCCGTGCCTTATTTTTTGCCCAGTCTAGGTATCACATTTAATCAGTGTGATGAAACACAATTCTGTTCCCATTTGAGCTCATCACATTTGTATGACGAGGTGAAATTTTAAATTTTTAACAATTTTTCAACAAGTACCTATACAATTGTACTGTCAACAGCGGCTCAAACTATTCATCATTTTCACATTCATATTTTGAGGTATCAAATCAAATAGCTATGGCAAGAGATATCCCTTACAAACTCTTACCTAATATTTAAATCGGCGACTGAGGATGAGGTACATGAAGGAGAGAAACTTCCCATAACTGGACGATAGATGCCCTATGTATAGACAGTTTGGTAGGTACCTACTTATGTCCAAACCAGGGCCTGGTGATGAGGTAAATGCTGGTGCGAAACGTTGAGATGTGATATAAAACAACAATTTAGATACTGATTAGATAGTGATTAGTCTTCCTTTTGTTGAATATTTCTAACAATTTTTGGAAATTTTAAACACATTTCCCGAGCCTATTGGTAATTCCCATAGGTAGTTTATTATCTCATCCACCTCAACTATGGTGAAAAACAAGATATAATTATTTATAGAGGTTGGCACCTTTGATGCATTTTTATACCTACCTATTTTTCCACAGTTACACTAAGACTTCTCCAGCCTATTATTAATTTTTAAACTTAAATAATTCCCTTCACCACTCCAGTGACGTGAAGACCAAGACCTAATATTGACTTAGTGGTTTGATGAATATTTACAACTATTTTTCCAGAACATTACAGTTACACAATTACCCGAGGCTTCAGTAAATTATTAACTTTAATTTCCCCATCCATTGCTCCTATGGTGAAGAATAAAATGCAACAGTGGTTGGCATGTACTTCTTCTGAATTTTTGCACACATTTTTCCATCGTAATATATCAAACACTCCTCCCGAGCCTATTAGTTACTATTGAAGTTTTGTTAGATACTTTTGAACTTTAATACCCCATTCTTATCAAGTTTACGGATGCTGACTTGACAAATACCTGGTAACCGTA